>JAOTAX010000005.1:5383949-5394195 GCA_025629825.1 Erythroxylum guanchezii
GTCTTTCTCATGTAGGAAAAGTCATTGGGCACCAAGCCTACACCTATTCAGTTATTTCTGCACACTCACACGAAGAAACATGACGGTGTAACCTTTATCAACAACCGCTGTCGAGAGCTGAATGTATGTCCAGTTAATGCATTTTATATATTTCTATATACTGCTCCCGTCCTTCTTAATGTTAACTTCACATACCTTATAGGACCAATTACAACAATCCCTTGAGCTACAGTCTCGGGAGGAACAGCCTGTAGACGTGACTCAGATGTATTTTGAGGCCATGGGTGGTAGGGATCGTCGTGGCAGGATATTTGGTCTAGGTTCGTATGGGAACGCATGTTATTCCCAATCTTTCATGTCCAGTACAGCAGCGTCCACTAGGCCATCGAACAATAAGGAAGTCGTCGAGCTTCAGGCCACAGTACAAACATTAATGGACAAGATAGCTCATTTGGAAGAGGGGCAAACAGAGCGGGAGAAACAACGGATGAGGGAGCAGAAGCAACGAATCAGGGAGCAGATGGAGCTACGGATGAGAGAGCAAATGGAAAAGATGAGAGAAGAGATTATGCAGATGGCTCAATTGAGACCACCGTTGGAACAGTTGAAGGGAAGTTCTACAGAGGACAACCTGCGATCACCACAACCTTAGATAGTCGAACTCATTATTTTAAAGTACAAACATAACAATTTATGTACACTTTGATGTGTTTATTACCAATTTTATAACAATTGACATTCTTTAAACTCTGTACTTGTCATCTATTTTTCTTATTACACAAATATCTACAAATATACAAATTAAGTTCGTATGCACAGATAAGGGAACTCTTGAGAATATGCATTTAGCGGAAGATAATGATATGTTAGTAGGTATTCATAACACCGACGGATTACACAATTCCGTCGGTATTTATAAATGAACAAAAACCTTAACTACAAATGCAGACGCACCAATTACCGTTGGTAATGCATAAAACGTTCCGACGGATTATAGTTCCGTCGTTAACGTTTACACTTACTTCCGTTTTCGCTCTGAATGTAGCGACGGTGGTTCCATCCCTAAATTATGCCGACGAACATAGGCCGTCGGTGAGATCTGCATTTCACCGACGAAATTTTTTAAAATATGTCCGTCGCAACATAACAACAACAGATAATATTCCGTCGGTTTTCTGTTGCCAATACATCGACGGTCCTTTCTGTCGGTAAGTAATAGTGACAGCCTTGTTGACGACGGATTCTTCTTTCGTCGCGTTCCGTCGGAAAATATAAGTTCCGACAGAAATGTTCATTTCTCTGACGGAATATTCCGTCGGAGAACGTGAGTTTTCTTGTAGTGGAAGAAACTAGACTATAATTCGAACGAGAAGGAAGGAACTAATGGAATGAAAGCCAATAATTTACCAAGATGACATGCAAATATAAAGAGATGCTATAAAGAATTCAGAATTAGAGTCCTTTTTTTTCACAACTAAACCGCAAATATTCGAAATGTGTACATAAGAAACAATAAACTCTAAGAGGCTGTATAGGTCCCAACAATAATGCCAATGTACTATGTATGACTTAAAGTTCCAAGTTATAAGGACTTGATTACTTATTGCAAGAGATGGACTACCTTGGCTTTGCCTCCACAAATATGGAAACTTGAAAGATAAAGCTACCCAACTCATGCACCTAATATGTCAACTATCAAATGCCCACTATTTCTCTCATCTACCTCCGGGTATCTTCACTCAAAAAAAGCAAATACACGTATAAATCAAAAGGATCCTCCAACTAGTTAGGGAGTTCTGATCATAACCCATGTCTCTTTCTGATCTCCTGTCATCAATTCAGTCACAGTATGCAGATTAAGATTGTCAGGAACTTGATCAGCTTACAATGATTTCAATTCTACATCTGTTTCTTAAGCCCCAACTTGGAGGAACAATATGTTGGTAGTTAAGTCGATTATATGTAAGAATCAAACTAAAACAGTTTCAGATTAGCATTAACAAAATGGTTGGTGCATCAAAGGACTACTTCTATTTTAAGCTAAGAGTACTGCCATCTCATGCGCTACCCTTCCCATCTAAAACACGTAATTCTTTTTTTGTAAGTGACCTTTTAACTTCTCAATAAACTAATTAATCACTATAAAATTTGGTAATACCTAAACATTAAGAGGATGTAATAGCCTAATGACAAAGAGCTGACTTATAACACTTGATCCGACACCACCCTCCAATGTATCCCGACAATATTTAAAATGCTTTTCCAACATCATGCTAATCGTTTTCATGTCATTGTCGAATCCAAACAATCACAATTGAAGTTTTTGTCAAAATAGATTAATCAAACACTTTGGTCTTGTTTATTTAAACATGTCAACTCTTTTTCTCCTTCAGTCTTTCTCCTGCAGTGATAATGATTTCATTCTAAGAGTCTTTTCCATCAAGAATTACCAAAAGAATATGAATTGTATACTTAAAGGAGTTGTAATGAACATATCTAAATACCCCTTACATTTTATCTTTAAGTACTTCATGGTGCATTGTTAATGTTGTAAGTCACAAATTTTATATACGAAAATTTGCATCAATGGCTCTATATGATTCTAAACATAGTTGATTGACGCAATTCTAAAAGTCTTTTTCAGACAAGTTCGATAGAAGAAGTTAGGATAAGTGATTTGAACTCAAAGATCTTGTCTTGACGTATGAAGGATAACCCCATTATTCTATCGTTCTCGCCAATAATTGAGTATACGAATGTACATTGTCTGCAAGCTCAGAAAAGCTACTTCGGGTCATCAGTACAAATTGATTTCCGCAGTGTAGTACTTGAATAAGCAACAGATGTAACTAGACGATGCAATTTTTGTTCAATCCAGAAACCAAAGGATTGGCATATGTTCAGATCTAGTTCAATAGTTCTTAACCCCTTAAAGTTAGATCAAAAACTTCATTAATTTCGTCAATTTTAATCTTCTTTTACCTCTTTTATGTGTTCAAATGTTAACTATTGAAACCATCTTTATGTACTTACTTCAGCTTGTATCATTCTAAGTGTTCCCACCATCCATATCATGAACAACTAGCATGTGGTGTACGAGAGAAACCTGCCTGCATGTAACTAAATTGTCGTACCAGAAACTTAATTTCCCAAGGAGATCAGCATTGAGCTTCGAGAACAAACAAGCCCCACTTTATTTACTTATTATACAGCTAAAGAGAGCCGCACAATCCGTATCTTTAGCTACGTACGTAGTTTTTTTTTTGTTTTTTTTTGCCTTCACGTGAAGATCGATACAGAATTATTAATGACTTAAGCAAACATATTTAAATGATTTAAGTGATCCTTTCTGGGATGAGCTAACAGAACATGGCTAATCCATAAACTTGAATTTCACAAGGGGAAAACCTTTGGTTTTCAAATGATCATATCACGACTCAGTTGCGATCGAGAAGTTCTTCAATCATCTGCAAAGTCACCCTCTCCTCATCGTTTAAACCGTCATCAACTTCTTCTGTCACTACTTCTGGCTTGGCTGAAGAAGCAGGTATTTTCGTTTCAGGAGCTTGTTTTTGATCACTCGTCTTTCCAAGCTCAACAGTCATAACCCAGTTCGAATCCGAATGTGACCCTGCACGCTTTTGCCAAACTCCAATGTGACAGCTCTCAGTGTCAAGCCTTAAGCAGGTTAGTGAAGGAGATGGAGTCTTGCAACATTTGCGCAGTTTCGCGCTGAGGATCGAGGAAAATGAAGTAGTTGAAGTTGAAGAAGACGATGATGAAGGGGAACCATCACTACCAGCTTGGCTTGGGGCGACAGGGAAGTTCGTTTTCGCACTGCGGCCACTCATCAGAACCGCAGCTTCATCGTAAGCTCTAGCTGCTTCTTCTGCGGTTTCAAATGTTCCAAGCCAAACCCTTCTTTTCCTGTAACGCAAAAAAAAAAAAAACAAAATAAACGAATCATCTTACACTCCATAGCCATAAAAAATAGGCAGAGAAGCTCAGATACATAGATAAAGGAAGACAAAAAAGGTAGGCGTAAAAACAGGTAAATATAGTAACCGTGGAGAGGCTAGTACAGTAATGGATGACGAATCTCAGAGACCCATGAGCCCCAATGGCGTTGCCTGACACCTCTGAACTTCTTTGATTGTACCATGATGTCAAGAACTGACCTGTTTTAATGTACTTTGAGAGAGATAGACAGACAAAGAGAGGAACAAAGTTAACTTAAAAGCGGAAGTTGTAGGATGAAAATGCTGCGAGAAACTGGCTGTGGTATATATTGGCACAGTAGCTGGCACGACATTAAGATCAAAGGGAATCTTGCGGTGAGCTACCCTTGGTACTGTTAATAAATGGTATTTGTCCATTAGTAACATTTGTAGGGTAGAATTCACTCCATACCACGTCTTGTACTGACTCAAAGATTGGGAAGGATTAAGAGTTTAGTTTCTTTTTATCGGGGTCTCAATATACGCAGAAAAGAGCTTGGCAAAATCGAGAATTGACCCTGAAATGGATCAGTAGTCAGTAGTACAGGGTTACTCTTCCATTTTCAATCACCATGGAGCTAGTTTCTTATAATGCGCACGTGTGATCATACTGACACAAAACCCTAGAACAAGAAGTTGCAGTGTACCTGACATTCTCCGAGGACTGAAATGTAGGAGAAAATGGGCAAGTTTCATTTCCAAGGTTCATATGCTAGTCTGAATTCAATAACTGAGTAGATTCTATGCCGAATTTTGATTCGTGAAATTTCAATGGTAGTCCTTTGAGTTACTGCTTAGACATGTTATTTTTTAAGGTTAAAAACAGGAATTTAGGTTTCCAAATTCTAGCTATCTGTACCATTTGAGTAAAAGCATTCATAACTTGGTTTTTCCTTTTCCATTACTGAGTATGAAACACACCAAGGAAAGTTCTGGCAGACAATTGTGGTCAGTGGGGTAATGCAATAGTAGTACTTACTAGTGAAACTTGTTCTAAGAGTTAGGAAAACGTTTAAAGCCTTTTTTTTTTTTTCTCTTTTACCAAAATTCAAATATCAAAACAAAATATTGGCGCATGTTTTTAATAAACAATTTAGTGAATCAAATCCTTGAAATTCAATTTAATACTTAAATAAAATATTTGAATCACCCTTAAAAAATGAAAATATTCGAATTATTATTTATTTTGTAAAGTAGGTAAGATATCAAGTGTTCACTAGTTCGCACATGAAAGTGAAGTCAAGAATGATAGTAAATTTGAGGACAGAATGTTAGGTACTCACGATTGATGCTGTATCAAAAGATGAATTTCATACCAAACTCTAAACATTAAATACCTCAATAAGCTAGACTCTCCTAATAGCACACAGGAATGTTTCATCAAGTGTTTGTTATGCCATAGAATTAATTATGTTCTTTGCATAAGTTAGCATTAATTAGTATTTGATGATTGAAGATTTGGGATATGATACCTGATAATTATGCCAATGAGATATAAAATTCTCGCTGTACTCTCCAAATTTGTTTTAATTGATTCTTTTGTTTCACCTATTTAAACCAGTAGATTAATGTTCATTTTTTCTAAATAATGTTATAAGAGGATGTATAAAGTAAGAAGAGAAGAGTAAATATAAGCATGTCAACCATTGAACGGAATCAACGTTTACACACTACGAGTAGAAGTTGGCAGAGCTAAAGCTGAAGCCATTAATGTAAATGAAACTCCCGCTGGGCATCAGGGACCATCACCACGTTTGTTTCTTCAATTTGTGGCACATGAAGCATACGAACACGTTCATAAACGCTTCACGTACGTTTACATATAAAGAGATCATATCATTACGTTTACACATACGAAAACCTATAGCTAATGCTTGGATTATTATATCTCTTAATTTTCTTCATAACTCATTTAAGGATATAACCCGATATTGATATATTGTACAATTTTGTCATTTCCTATAAAGTTGGACAACTATTAATTGTATTTTTAGTTTTTAAATAAATTATCAGTTAAGTTATATAATTTGATTCAGACAACTATAATAAAGTGGCACAATAAATAATATAGATTAATAAGTCGAAGTTCAGGTGAAAAATAGATCGTAGTTAGTGTGGCTCAGACTCATATCGGCCTTGTGATAGGGAAGCCTAATATGAAAGCTATATATAGGTTAAGATTTCTTGCAGTTACTCGTATCAATCGTAAGCATAAGGAATCTCTGACCCGTTAGGAGAGCTTACGTATTGAGAAAACTGTAGAAAGTCCTAAATTAAAGGGCAATCCCGAAATCTATCAAATTTAGCAAATTAATAATTAGATATATTAATTTAATTTCTTTACAATTTACCTCATGAAATTTTCTTTAACCATGAGCTTTGTCTCTGTATATACTGAAACTTGATTTTAATTCAATCAAAAGCAATTGCCAGTTAAACGAAGTAAGCCACTTTATTTCTAAGGTTTCCAAATCGTGCATGTGCAGCTTAAATCAGTTACCATAACAACTCAATGAACGTGACTATGCTTAGCTATTTGTATGTGGAAAAGGACCAATATATATACATATACCAATTTAGGGACGTGTTGGCATTAACTCAGCATCCTACAAGTTGATGTGGTGCATGTTTCATTTGGGAGACACCGATGGTTTCTTTTTTTAAAAAGGTTAAAAACTTGTATTAATATATAAGCAACTTTCGGAAAGAGCACAATTATTAAACAAGGGATCGAATTAAAGATGGCAAAACAATCGAACCATCGGACTCGCGGTTTGACCAATACTCAAATTTGTATAAAAGTTAAAGATAACTTTAGACTTGCATTGCAAAAATGCCCCTACATTAATCACCACATGCAAGTGGTAAGTAATATAAAGATTGGAAATTTAATTTGGGAGCATTGGTAAGATAGTTTAATAACAACTCATTAACACACATGGGCCTTGGCATTTAGTAGTCCTTTCTGGTTGAAGGTGACTTACAAAATTCATAGCAATTTCTAGCAAAAAAAAAAAAAATTGTATCATGAATTACACAAGTTACAGATGGCAGAGATAGTACGATTGGATTCAAAATTAACGAATTTAGTTTAAATTAATCTAGTTTTGATATCTTAAAATTGAAGAGTCAATCCACAACTTAGACCCTCAATCCACAACTTGACCCTAACAATTTGAGCATCTTGAACTTTTATCACAAAATGACATTAAAAAATTAATATTGATTTCTTTTCAAAACGACATCATTTTAAATAATTTGGTCAAATTTAAACTCAAACTCAAGCCATGTAACAAGAACCGAATCAAGTTTTTATTTTAGACTTGAATCGCGTGGTAAGGAAATGAACTTGGCTCGAGCTAGCCATTGTCATCCCTTAACATAAGTTAATTTCATAACTTGTTCTAAGATTTGATTTTGACATAGGCATATGGAAAAAAATTCTCAAATTTTATTAAATTTTGTAATTCTACGTGAAACTTTAAAAAGTAATCTTAAAATGTTTACATTTTCAATTTTATCAAAAATAAAGTTTTTGTGATACCCTAAAATTCATTAACAAAAATTTTAAAGTCAAGTTGTTTTTGCTAAAAATTGAAAGTTAGATACTACTTTTTAAATTAATTAGTATTACAGCATTAAGTAAAGTTTTAAATTTTGTATAATTAACCCATTTTTTTCTTATTAGGATCGGAAAGCATAAATGATCTCGTTAAGATTGAAACCATGAGAAATACTTGAATTAGAAATGTGTCCATTGGGTTGGCCACGTTGATTAGAAACACATTAACACTAATATAGGCATGACTTTGGACCCACTTAAGATTTCCATTCTTCTAATGAATGAGTTACGTATGGTGGAATAACCCGTAAAAAATTTAAAATCAAATAAAATAATTTTTTCAAAATTTCAAGTTTATAAAATGTGATATTTGAAAATCTCAAAGTGTTTATAAAAATATTCTGAGCTAATTCTCTGATTACTTGAATCACCTAGTAGTTACTAATTTATTATTATTATTTAATCAGTTTTTTATTATTAAAAATAATTAGATTAGTGATTAATAACCATTTCAGTCGTCAAGATTAAAAGAAATATGTCTTTATTCTATTTTTTGTTGGTATTATGTGGATTTTTTGTTAGCTCAAATTTGAAGCTTCTAAAAAAACGCTTTTTTAAGTAGATTTTTCATATCAATTATTGAACCTATTTTTTAATTCTCTTTGTCCTTATGTTTTACACATAATTTTTATAATATCTACAAACTCATCTTCCCGTTTACTATGTATTTAACTATTTACTCAATTTGAATATTTATTTTGAGATTTATATAATATTATTTAGCTTTTTATATATTTTAATATTTATTTTCGATATTAGTTTACTTATGTTATAATCTGTATAAAAGATCTGGTTATATATTTTTTTATTTATGTTTCATATGGTTTAAAATTATATAATAATTATTATATTGTGCTTTGCTTATTGTTTAATATACTTTAAATAATATTTATATGCATAAATAATTTTTATCAAAAAATAAAATATAGTTAAAATTAAATATGTTTTTTATTTTTATGTTACCAAACAGTTTACTATAAGGATTTTTAATCAAACATGTGGGCTTATATGTATATACTTGTATACAAAGGCTATTATATAAAGTTGAGCTCAATTAATTAAAGTGGTCTAATATGTTTATGGTATTTTGGGCTTTATGCATCTATTTTAAGTATAGGCTTGATATGTGCAGAAACCGAGTTTATAATTTCTAGTTTTATGATGGGTCAAACTAAAAATTAGATTAGGTTTTACCCTAATATAAATAGTTATGGTCCCCAAATTACACGTACGCTTAATTCTTTTCTGAAATCCCATAATCAGAGAGAAAACAGAGAGTTAGAGAAAACTCTAGAAAAGCTACGCTCTAATTTAGAATACAAATCGCCAAGGGTTTAAAAACCGGACTGGAACGGCCGGTCCGACCGGAAATAGTCCGAACCAGCCATGGGTCCAGTTCGATTTTAGTTAATAATCCTTGAATATAAAAACCGGCTGATTTTCTGACGAACCGATTATTTGATAACCGGATTAAAACTCGTGCTCTCCCCTCTTTTCTGTCTTCTCTTCTCACAGTTTTCAGATTAAACCTCGTCCTCCATCGCCGCTTCTAACTTCTCTCTTCTCTCTTCTCAGATGCCTCCATCACACCAAACTCAGCTCTCTTTTTTCCATCTTCTCCAGATCTGGCCGTGATACTGTAGTTTCAGTACCTATCACCACCACCAAAAACACCGTTGATAGGTAGTTTCAGATCTGGCCGTGATACTGTAGTTTCAGCTTGGTTAAAGTTGTTGACTTTGCATGTCCGTGTACCTTCAATGGGCTCTGAGAATGATTTGTACCTGTCTGTTGGCTTACAAATTCTTCTTTTTTTTTAAAGGTTTCTGGTGTAATAAGATCTTGTTGATGGTGAAGCAGTATTTGGTGACTGCCGAGTGAGATCTAGTGTTGGCTTATTCAACTTCTGGGTTTTCTGTTACGGGTTTACTTGCTTGAGTGCTTTGAGGATGATGATTGAAGAACTTTGGGGGTTGTGGGCGAAGAGGATAGCAACCAGATGAAGCTGAAATCGATCGTGTTTTGTAGCAAAACCGGCTTCGGTTGAAAATTCAAGAGGTAGGTTTCTTGCGGGTTCTCTATGGTATTAGCTTTACTCCATGGTATTTCCTTCTCCGAGGTCGTTTGCCTTGGCAAAAATACCAGGTTAGTTTCTTTGACATTAACTTAAGTGTATTTGGTTCTTACATGAACTACTCATACTTGCATGTCAAAGAATCGATTTTTCACTGACGAGGAATAATATACGTTTATTTATTTTGGTATTGGTTGTTCTTTGCTTCTTTTCCAGGATTTCCAGGGATTTTTTAATGATTACCAAGATGAAAGATCAAGAGGAAGAAAGCCAACTGTGGATTCTTCAACAATTGGTTCAAGACATTTTGACTTGTATAGAAACGTTGATGCTATCAATAATGTAGGAAGAGGTTCTGTTTCAGAGGAGACTACTGTCGATTCTGCTTCAGAGATAGAACTGGTTGGGTTTATCTTGTCTTGTGGGAGCCAATTCAAGAATTCTGATCCTTTGACTATTCTTCATGATTGATTTAATTCAGAAAACTTATAATTAATTTGTTCATCGATTTAGTGCTAGGCCAGAGCTCCAATTTGTATAGAGTTCGTTTTA
>JAOTAX010000005.1:5403160-5425408 GCA_025629825.1 Erythroxylum guanchezii
GTGTGAAATAGTCTGATTTGATTGTACTGTCTTGGGTGGCATCCACATATCCTCCCAGGGGGTATTTGGGTGTTACACTTGCCTTCCTTCAAAAGTTGCAAACCTGGGACAAACTATCCTACCTTCATACTTCTAACTACTGTTCCTTATGCATACCAGCAAATGAAATCATTGAGCACTTATTTTTTGAATGTACCTTCTCTAAAACAATTTGGGACCGTTGCCTCACACATTTTAATTTGCACAACCTTAATCAGCCAAACCTTTCAGCTATTCTTTCTTGGTTTAATACTGCTTCCACTAACAAGATTTCGGTCCTTACTCATTTCCCACTCCTGTTATCTACTACTGTTTACTTTATATGGACTGAATGAAATGCACGAACCTTTAAGGATGAAGCCAATGATGTGGGGAATGTGTATCTTGGAGTAATCTCCCAAGTTAGGGAACTTCTCAGCTCAAACACAGAGAAGAGATAATTATATTATTTATTGTTTGTCACTAGCTTTTCTGCAGGTTGATAGATCAGAATTTTCTTTGGCCAATAGCATGTGAGTCCTCATCGGAAGATCGGACAGGAGTTAGTTAGCTATCCAACTTCCTAAGTTGGGAATCCAACTTCTTACAGGCTCTAAAGCGACAAAGAGGATTGGGTTTATATATTTATTGTTATAAACACACTGACGGAATTGACAGGATTGATCCTTTTAGGCACATCAAAGAAAACTTGCAAGGATTACTCCCCTCCCATAGTGGCATCACCTACGAGGTAACACAATTCATGTTCCTCTGCATAAGCCGATGGAAGGTCCAATCTTGGCAAGGGAAGTTGAAGTCTAGATTTTGAATTTAACTTTTACATTTGGTGTTGCATCAACTGGGTTTGAAAAATTGTTTAGCTGAGGAAAACATATTCTGGTTATTGCTTCTTCTGTATGGCGTTGGTTAGAGTAAAAGTGATCTGTTTTGTTATTAGTGGAAGTAGGCAAGTAGCTTCCAAAAGTTTTAGTTGTTGGTTCCCTTAAGTTTCACATGCTTCGGATAGGATTATGGGATAGCTTCTTATGATATAGTTGTTTGTGTTCTCAGAGGCACTGGTTGAGTGAACTCTATTTGTACATATCTTTGGTTTTTTTTTTAATTCTTCTGAAATATAAAAAAAAATGCGAATTAAAAACTGTTATTTTATAATAAATTTGCAATCTAAAAAATCTTCCTAACTACTCTTTAATCAGAATCAGTTAGCTGGCTCCACTTTAGAAATTGTGTGAAGTAATTTGGGTGTAGACTTTGAAATCGCCAAGTGCAGAAATTTTCAAGCATTTGGGCATTTTGTGATCTTTTATTCAACACTTTGACTACTTCAGTCCATTCTTTGTCGAGAGACGTAATAACTCATATCTTGCGTTGGTCATAATACTCGTCTCAATTGAGACTTAATTCATACCAAATGTTGCTCACGTAAAGATTTAATTTAAGTCTTAAATTTGAATCAAACTAATTAAACTCGACTTAACTTACTAATTTATTTTAATTTTTTTAAACTATTAATTTAAGTCAAGGTTAATTAATTCTAACTGATTTTAAGAATTGAATTGAGTTATCATATTACTGATATTTGATCATTCAACATGTGATATTTATATCGTATGTGGTTCATTTTTTTAAACTTAATTTTAACATAATATTTTTTAAAAAATAAAATTTACAAAAGAATATCTAGAATTTAAAGATTAAGAAATTTTTTTAAAATTTTTTAAACCATAAAAAAGATCTATGTCTTTTAATCGCTTTGTATTTTCTAAATAAACAAAAATTGGTGTATATAAAAGAAGGTAAATCACTCTTATCACTTAAGATCCACTTTCATGCTTATAGTTTTTTTAAATATTTGGAGCGTTGATTTGCGTAAAGGAAGCAAAGGAAGTGCTGTAACTTTCACGAAGTCAAGAAAATCTACACCGGCAAAATCATATGCTCCTTTTTCTTTGTTGTGAGCCCTCAAATCATAATCACAAACTTAAAACAATATCAGAATGCATTGAAGCTTGGAACAAAGGGATTACATCAGATCCACTTCGGTCACAATTAGTAATCAATCAACTAGCTAAGTCCACAGCATATATTTTATATAGTGGGTACGTTGGATTAGAGTGATTAGGAATCTAAGAAGACATTTGGTCCAATAAATAAAGTATTTCGTCTTTTCTCTTGACGTAAGATAAAGGTTTTTTCTTAGTGCAAGTTAGCTTTAGTGAAGCCTTTTGAAATAATTTCTTCTAGTGGGATTCCTATCATGATTGCTTTTACAATTAGAAATCACCCCTTTAAGACGTTTAATAGATTCTATTCAAACCAGTTTAATAAATTTATGTTCAATTTATATAATAAGGTTAAATATTTAAAGAGTACTTAACGAAGTTGCCAATATTTATTAAGGATAACAAATTAAAATTTTCAAAAGTTTTAAATTTTCTATTTTAGTATTCAAATTTTTAATTGAGTGTTTAAACTAAAGAAAACATCGAAAAATTGAATTTAAAGATTATTTCTATAAATATTTTATTAATGTGGTTGATGAATGATGTAAAAACTGTTAGACATTTTATTTAACTGTTATTTTGTTGAAATGACTTTCTTACTCTTTGAGTAGTGGTTTTAGTTGTCAATAAAGTAGGAGGTTGTTGTTCAAAGTTATTAATCTTGTTCCTTTTATTTAGCCTTTTTTGTTGATGTAATTGCCTATAAAAGGCATTGCTTTGCATAAATAAAACAAGAGGTTTCCAGTTCATTGAGTTTATCAGAGCAATGTTCATTTTTTTGAGTGAAACACGTAAGAGAGAGAATTAGAGTTTGCAGCAGCAAAAGAAGCTACACGTGACTACAGATAACCTTGTGTAGCCGGCTATTCCGCGTTTTGATGGTCACTATGATCATTGAAGCATGTTGATGGAGAATTTTCTTAGGTCGAAGGAGTACTAGTAGGTTGTTGATAGCGGATTCACATAATCGACAGCGAAAATTCCTCTGACAGGTGCAGAAAAAACGAAGCTTAATGCACTGAAGCTGAAAGATTTGAAGACTAAAAATTATTTATTCCAAGCTATTGATCGCCCAATCTTAGAAACAATCCTTCAAAAAGACACCTAAAAGGAGATTTGGGACACCATGAAGAAGAAGTATCAAGGAAATGCGAGGGCGAAGTGAGCACAACTTCAAGCTCTCCGTGGTGAATTCGAGACTTTACGCATGAAGTCTGGTGAGACGGTTTCAGATTACTTCTCAAGAACGATGGCAATCGCAAACAAGATGTAGATTCATGAGGACGGGCTTAAGGATGTTGCAATTGTTAAGAAGATCCTTCGATCCATGCTGCCAAAATTCAATTTTATTATTTACTCCATTGAGGAATCAAAGGGCCTTGATACTCTCTGCATTGATGAGCTGCAGAATTCTTTGGTGGTTCATAAGCAAAAATTGATCCAACAAGACAATGAGGAGCAGGCTTTAAAAGCAACTTCTAACACACAAAATGTTAAAGTTGACAAAAGCAAGTGGAAGGGTAGAAATCTCAATGAAAAAGCTGGTGATAGGAGCCCAAAGAGAAATAATCGAGGTTATCAATCAAATAACATAAAACCAAAGTTTGCAAATAGAGACAAGGAGAATGTTGAATGTTTCCGATGTCACAGGTATGGGCATTACCGTTCTGAGTGTTTTACAAATTTAAATAAAATGCATGGAGAAATGTCTAACTTTGCATAAGCAAATGAAAAAGATGTGGAGATGTCCTTGTTAATGTTTTGCCATATAAAAAAAGAAACCGATAAAGATTTGTGGTATTTAAACACTAGTTGCAGTAATCATATGAGCGAAGACAAGTCATCCTTCTCCTCTCTTGATGAATCCTATCGAGATACGGTGAAATTTGGTGATTGCTCTAAAGTCTCTGTTATGGGAAAAGGGCAGGTAATTATTTAAGGTAAAGGAAATTCTACTCAAACAATTTCCAATGTCATATTTGTTCCAGATTTAAGGACCAATTTTCTGAGCATTGGCTAATTGCAAGAGAAGGGTTATGAAGTTCTCATTAAGAATGGAGAATGTAAAATCCGACACGACAAATTGGGCTTGATCGCTAGAGTTAACATGACAAATAACAGAATGTTTCCCTTGTATCTCCAAAAGGTTAGTCACTGTTGTTTTACTGCAAAATTGACTAATCCAGCTTGGTTGTGGCATTATTGGTATGGACATCTGAATTTTGGAGGGTTAAAAACTTTGCAACAAAAGATGATGGTGGCTGGACTTCCCAAATTTGATTCTCTGGCTGAAATTTGTAAAGATTGTATTGTTAGGAAACAACCATGTTACAACTTTCCAACAGAAAAATCTCGAAGAGGCAAACGGCGATTGGAATTGGTCCATTCTAATATGTGTGGACCCATTAATCCAAAATCCAATGGAGGCAAACGTTATTTTATAACGTTCATTGATGATTTTAGTCGGAAAACATGAGTTTACTTCTTACAGGAAAAATCATAAGCTTTTGTAGCCTTCAAAAGTTTTAAGCCCCTTTTTGAAAATGAAGCTCAAAGCACAATAAAAATCCTTCGTAGTGACTAGAGTGGCGAGTACAATTCACAAGAATTTGTAGATTTTTGTGAACTATATGGGATCAAAAGACAACTTACGACAACCTACTCTCCTCAACAAAATGTTGTAAGCAAAAGGAAAAATCGAACCATTTTGAATATGGTGCCAAGTATTTTACGAAGACGCAATGTTCCAAAGGAGTTCTGGCCTGAAGCAGTATAATGGAGCATTTATGTTTTGAATAGAAGTCCAACATTTGCTGTTCAAAACATAACACCAGAGGAGGCTTGGAGCGGACATCAACCAAATGTTGATCATTTGAGAATTTTTTGTTACAACGTTTTTGCTCACATTCCAAATCAGAGAAGAACAAAGCTTGAAGTCAAAGCTGAAAGATGTGTCTTTCTTGGTGTTAGTGAGCAGTCGAAGGCTTACAAACTTTATAATCCTAACATAAAAAAAGTTATTATCAACCGTGATGCGGTGTTTAATGAAGAGAACTTTTGGCCATGGGGAGAAAATTCTATTGGAACAATCTTGATAGATTTTGACAAAGAGGAGGATCATTCCCAACTTGAAGCCACCATTGAAAGCTATCCAAATAGTCCATAAGTTGAACATTCAGATCAATAAATTGTTGATGAAAATTCATATCAGCAAATCATTAATGAACATCGATCTCAACAAAATAAAAGAAGACCGGCATGGATGGATGACTATGAAGTCACTGGGATTAATGAATCTGAAGATCCTCTAACTCATTTTGCCTTATTTTCATATTGTGATCCCATCTTATTTCAGGAAGCTATGAAGGAGTTGAAATGGCAAAAAGCTATGGACGATGAAATCGCAGCCATTGAACGCAACAATACTTGGGAGCTGGTAGACTTACCAGGTGGACAGTAGATAATTGGGGTCAAATGGATCTACAAGACAAAACTGAAAGAAAATGGAGAAATTGACAAATATAAGGCGCACTTGGTGGCTAAAGGATATAAGCAAAAGTTTGGTGTGGATTACAAAGAAAATTTTGCTTTTGCTCCAATTGCTAGACTTGATACAATCAAATTAATGGTGGCTTTAGCGGCACAAAGTTCCTAGCAAATTTTTCAGATGGACGTAAAATTAGGATTCCTTTATGGAGATTTGCAAGAACAGGTATTCATCGATCAACCTCTCAAATATGTGCAACGTGGATGTGAGCATAAGGTGTATAAGTTGAAAAAGGCATTATACGGGCTGAAACAAGCACCAAGAGCTTGGTACAACGGTATAGATGCTTATTTCATAAAGACTGGTTTCAAGAAATGTCCTTATGAGCACACTCTTTATGTAAAAGTTGAAGGTGGAAAGCTTATTATTGTATGTTTATATGTCGATGATCTAATCTTTACTGGGAATCATGAAGGGATGCTTCATAAATTTAAGGAGTCTATGATGAAGGAATTTGATATGTTTGATCTTGGTTTAATGCTTCTTTTTTTTTGGCATAGAAGTTAAACAATTTATTGTGTGGACTTTTATTTCTCAAAAGAAATATACCTAAGAGATTTTAGACGGATTTGGGATGAAGAATTGCAATGCTTCCAACACTCCTTCAGAGTCGGGGATCAAACTTAAGAAAGATTTGGGAGGAAAGAAGATTGATAGTACTTATTACAAACTAATTGTGGGAAGCTTAATGTATTTAACAGCCACACGGCCAGATATTATGTATTATGTCAGCCTTATCAATAGATACATGGAGCAACCAAAAGAAGTACATTTGTTGGCTGTCAAAAGAATTCCCAGATACTTGCAGGGCACTATTGATTTTGGAATTTTTTACAAGCAAGAAGAGCAAACAAACTTAATTGGTTTTTCAGATATCGACTTTGCAAGTGATCCAGACGACAGGAAAAGTTCAACTGGATTTGTGTTCTTATTGGGTTCTGGAGCTGTTTCTTGGTCATCCAAAAAACAACAGATTGTCGCTCTCTTAACCACCAAAGCTGAATTTGTAGGAGCAACCTCTTGTACTTGTGAAGCAATTTGGATGAGAAACATTCTTGGTGAGCTTCATTCTCCACAAAAAGGTCCCACTCCTCTCTATCGCGACAACAACTCAACTATCTCTCAAAGAATCCTGTTTTACATGGAAGGAGTAAGCACATTGATGTCAAGTTTCACTTCTTAAGAGATATAACAAAGGAAGAAATAATTGATGTCATTTATTGCAAGAGTGAAGATCAAGTTGATGATATCTTCACCAAGTCCATCAAAGTCATTGAATTCACAAAGTTTAGAAGTGCTCTTAGCATTTGAACTACGGAGAACTTAGTTTAATTAAACTAAAAGTAATTTCAGTTTAAGGGAGGGTGTTAAATATTTTATTTAATTGTTATTTTGTTGAAATGGCTTTCCTACTCTTTGGGTAGTTGTTTTAATTGTCAATAAAGTAGGAGGTTGTTATTCAAAGTTGTTAGTCTTGTTCCTTTTATTTAGCTTTTTTTGTTGATGTAATTGCCTATAAAAGGCATTGCTTTTGCTGAAATAAAAACTAAGAGGTTTCCGGTTCATTGAATTTAACAAAAACTAATATTTAGAAGAGTTACATAACTCTTCATGTTTATCAACATAATATGTGATTTTCTTATTACAAAAAATATTAGTCATCTAAGTTATTATTTGTTTTTTCAAAATTTCAACACTTAATTAAAAATTTTAAAAGATTGAATACTAAAATAAAAATTTTAAAAAGTTTAATTTTTTAAAATTTATTATCTGTCAGAATAATTGGTTATAACTTTAATTTATATTCGTAACTTAGATTTAAAGAATCAAACATCTGAAATGATCCAGGAATTAATGAGTAATAATTTAAAATCAAAACTCTCTATTCAACTAATTGCACATCAAAACTCTCCTAGATTTATATACAAATACCCTTTTAGCTAATTATTTCTTATCATGCATGATCCAATAAGTTGCGGTGGTCCGACAGTTTTCACATCATATCAGTTGGTTTCGATTACTATACTGGAGTTAATGATGACAAATATAAGTACGACTTATCCTATATTTATTTGGGCTTATGTGAGTAGAGATTTGGTTTCGGAAAGATTTTTTATAAGAATTTTTCACAAAAATTAGTTGATTGTTTGGTTATTATTTAAAAGTAAGTTTTTTTAAAAGAGCTTTAAAAAGTAAAATATTTAGCAACATAAAAATAAAAAGTACATTTAATTTTAATTATATTTTATTTTGTAATAAAAATTATTTATATATGTAAAAATTATTTAAAGTATATTAAACAATATGCAAAGCACGATATATTAATTATTATATAATTTTAAACCATATGAAATATAAATAAAAGTATGTCTAACCAAATCTTTTATATAAATTATAACATAAGCAAAACTAGTATAAAAAATGAATATTAAAATATATAAAAAAGTCAAATAATATTATATAAATTCCAAAATCAATACCGAGTTGAGTAAACATGAAGATGAGTTTGCTGGTATTGTGGGAATTATGTGTAAAATATAAGGGTAAAAGAGACTAAAAAAAAGCTCATTAATTGATCTAAAAAATCTATCCAAAAAAGTCATTTGAAAAGCTTTTATGAGAAACTTTAAATTTGAGCTTCTTAAAAAACTGTATTTTGGCTGCTAAAAAAGTCATATTTATTAAATAAGTGTTTTTTTATTTTATAGTCAAACACTCATTTTTCTTTTAAAAAACTTTTATGATAAAAAAAGTATTTATTGACCTCCTGAAAATTCATCCAAATAAACACTTAATTAGTTGAACCAAAGCACTTGACTTTTGCAATTTATATATCTAAATATACATAAACCAGCCTAAGTATATGGAATTTTAAATCTTAACATGCAATGCCTCTAGCAAATTAAAAAAGTAAACGACCAGTTGAGCCTTAAGAATGTTTAATATAATTCAATAAGTGGTTCCTGTTGAATGATTAAACCAAATGAGAAAGATAACCATACATACTAATCCAATTTTAAGTTAATCATCCAATTCGATTATAAATAAAAGTGATTTAATTAATTGATTATATTATAATAAATTATAAAAATGAAACATATTTATAATTATGATATTACACAAAACATTGCTTTTATTTGATCCACCATGCACGCGTCACGTCATGCATGTAAGTACTTGGACCACGGCAAGATAGGGTTCATTGTATCATATCGAAACAAGTTACTATCACTACAATTCTACAGACGTACGTCAGCTTTTAGACTCTTCAGTATTCATACCGTAGTTTGACCTGGGGGAATACAAAGCATATCCAGCCAAAATAAAGGAATACAAACGTCGCGTGCTAATTTATAAATTGTATATTTTAAATTAATTAATTAATTAATTAAGATTAAATAATAAATTTGATATAATAATATTTATAAATACAACATGTTCCCACTTTAAATCTACCGCAAATAGTTGAAAGTAAAATATAGTCGACTTGAACTTGAAAGACAAATCCAACTAGTTGAATCACCTTCTCGAAAGTTAATTTACAATTTTGTTTAAGATAAGCATAAATATTTAATTTATTAGGTTAATTATAGTAAAATAATCAAATTTGTTAATTAAGAATGAACACCTTCAAATTAAATAAAATTAGTTTAAATATTTATAGATGTAACATATTTTCACTCCTCTAAATCATTAAGGTAAATACATCATTTAATCACCACTTAAACATGGAATCTTTAGATTAATAAGTACATACAAGAAAACACGATGAAAGACAATCTCGACCGGGTGTACCACCTCATTGAAAGTTAGTCTACAATTTTGTTTAAGCTAAGCATATTTATTTACTTTATTGGTTTAAATTAATGATTAAAAAATTTAACCGATTTGATCAGTTTAATCGTAAAAATCTTGAACTATTTAATTTTTTAGTTCGGTTTTTAATCTTCTGGTTTGAATTATTTTAATAATTAAATTAATTAATTAATCAATCAATTTCTATAAATTAATAATTAAGTTATTATAAATTAAAGTAAATCAATTAATTTTTATTTAATAATATTTTTTATTAAACTTCAAATTTTCATGTAGTTAATAAGAATACATTTCAAATTCTTTAATTTTATTTAATCTTTAATTTTATGACAGTCTAATATTGATTAAATCTTAAATTTTTTTATCTTATAAAATTAACTTGTGGTCTGATTTTATTGAATAAAGTAAAACAACCACATTTGTTAATTTAGTATTTCTGAAAACATACTTAACACGAGCATTTAGGGTTAGAAGTGGACCTTGACTTGACTGAGCAGCGAGAAGACGGAATAAGAAAAATTCCCATTTTCATCTCTGAATCTGATGTTAGAATTCGCAGGTTATTAATAACCTTCACCCTCTTTCAATGTCTACTTTAATGACATGCATGAACTTGGCGCTCTCACTTTTGACCCGTTTTCCTCTAATTTATTTCACTTGTCCTTTGGCAGAGCAGAGATTCTATTAATAGCACCCATTGTGGTTGTGACTTACCCCCATTTCGAAGACCTTTCTTAGCTATCAATGTCCATTCATAACCTATCTCTAGACAGGGTCTGTGCTGTAGTCTTGTGAGATAGGATTAAAATGGAAACAAGATGGTAACATCACTTTACTGCTTTCGTGTACTGTGTTAGCGTATTTTTGGCATGATCCCAAATGACAAATTTTGGGTTGGTCAAATTTGATCCAATTTAAAATCGATATATTGTTAACTTATTAAAATTTAAGCCATAATACGTAATTAATTCAATAATAAGGTGTAATTTACAGTACAATAAGCAATTTTTATTCACAATATAGATTGCAAAGTTAAAATTACAAGAAAGAACAAGGCAGGTCTTTAGAAGGTGGTCTAATAACTGGCAGAGATATATTATTTTATAAATTATAATAATAAATAATTTATTATATATTAACATGTTAATAAAAAAGAAAAGAATAAGGTTGCTGAATTAATTTGACTGCTAAAAAGGCTCATCGAGATGCGTACCTAACCTAGAAAGTTGGATGACTTGCTGGTCCTGTACAGTACAGGTAAAGCCACCGAACTAGCCTTATTGCATAATTGTCGAAGTCGAAACTAAGGTGTCCTCTCACTCTCACGTATTAATCACAATAATTCCAATAGAATATGGATAAATCTTGTTGTTTATATAATATTTTCTAATAAATAAATAAATTCCTAATATTTTTATAAAAAATAATAAGTATATATATATTGTAAAATAATATGTTTATTAAAATTTGCAAGACTTCAGAATTTAAAAATAATTTAATTATTTTAAAAGAAAATTTTAATTTTTAAAAAATTATTGGTTAGGTAATTGTTTTAAGTATTTCAAATTTTTTATATTTAAAATCTATTAAAGAGTTCTGTAATTTTTATTAATTAATCAAATTATAATGTCATATTTCGTTATTATTTAATATTAAATATCTAAATATTATTAATCTAATTAGTTAAAAATTATGAAAATAAAGTATTAAAAAAAAACTCGTTAGCCAATTTTCTCTTTTAGATAACTCATGAAACCGAAGAGGCTTATAAAAAGAGAGGCTTTACTTCCAAAACTAGACCAACCTACCTATCATTATCAAACAAATAAAAGTACCAAAAACACCACAAATACTCCAACCTATTTTGGCACTAGTCCAGCTATGATAAGCATAACTCAGACCTTTGTTCAGTATAATCAGACAACATTTCTTTTTTCCTGACCAATCAATGGTAGGACTCGATGATAAACACAGGACAACTTGGCAACAAATTAGGTAAATCCCTAAGAACCCTTTTTCTATTTCTGTGCAAACTTTTTAAAAGCTTAGATGATCAATACGTTAGGGAGTTTAATTTAGGTACAAAAAAAGTTTTATAGTTCGAGGACTGATAATAGTATTATTTTTATAAGAGATAACAAATTTACAAATTTTCAATTTTCAATTTAGTATAAAATTTTATGAAAAATTTAATTTAATAACTAACATTTTGAAATTCATATAAATCATATTAGAACATTGTTTTTGTTGATTTGATTAATAAATAGATATTCACGTGGTATTTAGTGAACACGTCACATAAAAAAATTACCTTTTGACCTTAGGTTATTACTAAATTGTAAACTTCAAAATTTTTGACACTAAATTGAAAATTTTTAAAAATTTTGACTCCTTTCTATAAAATAAAATTCTATAATCCTCAAAGTCATTGAATAATGATTAAGTAATTGATTTGGAAATAATAAGAAGGTTAAAAAAAAAGAAAGAAAGAGATGGTATAGCACTGAAAAGATATGGCAAGTTGTTAGGAAACCACAGATTAGAAAAATAAGACAAGTTAATAGGCTATAGCCGATGGTTTTAAAGTACATAAAAAGAAGGTTAGATGAATCAAGACATGTAGACCTATAGGATTAGAGTTTGAACCAGTAAAGCTTCCTGATCACTTCTTGACTTGTGACTTTGTATATAACGCAAAAAGGTATTTGCCATGATATTTCCACAGCCTGTCTAAAGTCTCTTTTACAATTTCCAGCTGCCATCGCCTGTTGAATCCTGAATGTTTAATACCCACCAGAGAAACATAAATGGAGGCTCATGAACAGGAACAAGCTTGATCAAGTGAAGCAGAAAAGAGAAGGAAATTTGATGGTCAGGTTCTTCAGAACAACAGAAATCATAATAATGATCGTGCTGCTTTTGTCTCTGCTTATACTTCCGGTGATTTTGCCACCGTTGCCTCCGCCACCTCTGGTTCTTCTTCTTATACCGATCGTGATCATGTCCCTTCTTGTTATGTTGGCGTTGAGTTCTTCGCAAATTCCCACCATCAATCACCTCTCGGGGCCTTGATCATCTATGTCTGTACCTGACCATTGTACTGTGCAAGAACATGCCAAGCATGTGAGATGAAGAAGATGGATCGAGGTTTGATGTTGACTTTGGTTTTTCTTCGTTTCATTGACTAACATCAAATCAGTTGTAGACATAACCATGTGTGTTAGCTACTAATCAATCTTTCCTTCTGAAAATTTCAACACCATTTTCAAGTACAATTCTGGGATTGATCAATGATGTTTTTGGTTCCTTAACATTTAAGATCGATAACATGTTACATTTTAGGCATGATGTCCAAGTTTCTTTGAGATCACCAAACCCAATAAAAGAACTGCTTTTGTTTTATGTTTTATTTCATCGAGACATTAACGTGTGGCTTTGACCCTCTTGTCCGAATAAAACAAGAAAGTTCAGGCGTAAGTTCCGTTCTTGAGCCTTGCTAGCTACAGTTTGTCCACGCATGCACGTACAAAAATGGCTTGGAAATTTTCCTATATATAATTATTGTAATTTTATTTGGTTGAGAAGAGATAAAGCTTGGGATTTGCCGTTTTTATTTCATTTTATTTTTATAATGTTCATGGAATAGAACAAAGACGACTTGTTTCTTACTTGTTAGACTCTTTTATATCTATATTCTAACATATATTATTGAGTGAACATAGCTAGATTCCCGCCAAGAAATGGAATCGTTTGCTTCTAATACTTCACATTACGTACGTGACAAAGAGTTCAGGTGCTTTAGCTAATCGCCATGGCCGGCTTGAGTTGTCAAATGTACACAGCTCAAGCCTTCATTTCCCATCTGTCATTCAGGACACCCTTCACACATTTTTCATATATATCGCAC
This sequence comes from Erythroxylum guanchezii, assembly GCA_025629825.1. NCBI lineage: Eukaryota > Viridiplantae > Streptophyta > Magnoliopsida > Malpighiales > Erythroxylaceae > Erythroxylum > Erythroxylum guanchezii. Next base: position 5,416,473 of record JAOTAX010000005.1, read on the forward strand.
ACTTTCAATTCACAATGGTAATTTTTCGATTGTGTATTAAATAAATTATAAAATGTACAAAGTAATTTATATATTATTCGCTTTAAATAATATCTTTTGAGTACGTGTTAAATAAATTCTGATATGTATAACAATTCGTAAATTATGTCCTTTAAATAATTTATTTAATGAATTGGTGATTCAAATGACTATTATTAGATCATATTAGGTCAGCAAGAAAATCAAAATGCTCCATCCTGTGTACTCATCACTAACCAATTAATACATAGCTATTGTGCAGGCTATTGAGCTATTGTTTAGGTTAGCACCTAGCTCTGAACTGTCCAACTCTTTCATGGTTTAAAAGGAATTGAAACTCCAGACTGATCCATTTATCGCCAGTTCAATGCACATGCATGTCAGCTACCAGCTTTCTTCTTATCTTTTCCCAGGAACCTTAAGAGCTACTTCAAACCCAAGATAGCTAAACAACCACCACCACTTCCCTGCCAACCAAGCCAACCTACCAACCTTCTAGGCCATGAACAGTCTTTAAGTAAGAAATTTCAACGTTTTGCATGGTACGAAGGGAAGACTATGAGAGCCATTAAATATTATTTTTATTCTTATTAAATGTAATAATATCATTTTACAGATGATTTTCCGTATATGAAGTACCTGTAATAATTCACTTCAGCTGACATACGGACTCAGTTGATGCACTCTTCATTTTCCCATCTCTCAATTTTGAGCTCTCATTTAGTCAAAAGTACAAGATAGAAATCCAACCATATTAAATTGATACTTAGGGTTTCCAACAATCCTATTGAATTGATAATCAGTAAATTAATCAAAGACTAGTTGGTATAGTTTCCTTCTTGTATTTTCCGGCCGAATGTGGATAGGACAATCTCACGTGTGCCCATATTTAATCAAGCACAACCAAAGTGTTTAATAAGACTATTTAAATAGACAATCGAAGGACACTCAAGTATGATAAACCAACGAGAAAGAGCTAAACAACTCATAAAATAATAACCCAAAACTCAACTTGGATTTGTGTTCGTTCCAACTTTTCTTTTTGCAGAAACTTGTAAGCATATGATATCCCCATAGATTTAAACAAAGGGAAATACATTGAATCTAGGAGAAGGAGATAAGGATGACATCCACTCTCGTCACAACTTGTACTTAACAAATTGAAGCTTTGCATGCATCCAAAAGTGATGGTACCAACTTGTTTATACGATCGATAGGTTAATTGTTTTGCACCTTTATCTTATTAAAAAAAATCTTGTTCCTCTTTTCAACTTTTATAATTGTTTCTTATTTTTGAAAGAGTATTTAAGTTATTAATGTTATTAAGATTGATATTTTATTCAAATTTATATTTATTTTATCGATTTTTTAAAAAATGACTTTTTATTAAAAATGTATTTATTACTAATTTTTTGGGTTGATTGAGAAAAAGTTGTGTATTGATCGGTGGAATTGTAGTGGTACGTACATGTATGTCCATATCTATGGATTTATATATACCCATTTGTTTAATCAAACCTCTCCTTGTCTCTTTGTTCTTGGGGTTTAAGCAAAGCTCTTATGATGAATTACACGATACCATTGCGTCCTCTATTGGGATTGCAAATACAAGAACGATTGTTTTTTTGTTTTTTGGATTTGCTCAAGTGATTACTGCATTTATCTCACTGGAATACAAAAATTATTTAGTAATCAATTTGGTAATCTAGACTATTTCCATTGGACCGAAATCAGAGAACCAAAATACCATTCAAAAATTACAAAAAGTATTAAAAGGCCTAAATCACTCCCAAAAGCTAACTTTAGATGGGAGATTTGCACATCATTATAAATGACTGAATGCACTTACACTTGTCCGATGTGAGAATTTTGACATATCCCCCTCATCCCAAAATAGGGTTGGATATCTGTTGGGCATATTAGGCAAAAGAACAGAACTAAACACCGCTCCAAACTATCAAGACAAATGGGCTCTGATACCATATTGAAAGACTTAACTTATCCCAAAAAGCTAACTTAAGAGGGGAAGTTTGCACACTATTATAAATGACTGAATGCACCCATACTTATCCAACGTGAAATTCTTGACAAAAAGGAGCATAACATTTGGAAAACTTTAGGTCATTATCAATCGATGAACCAATGTATGTATATGAAATCTTGTGGAACTTGAGACACAAAATAAATAAAAAACAAATCCAAGAGAATCCTGACCACTTGATTTTAGTAACTATGAGTATTAAAAAATAATCAAAAGGCTTCAAGGTTCATGCACCTCTCCTTCCTTACAAGCTTGTTGTCGATTACGAGATAAATATAATAACAATGTCGACTGTAAGCGTGCTTTTAACAATGGTACCAGCTGTTTTATGGTGGTCCTTGGAAGATGCCTCCCTAGTACTTCCTTGTCCTTTTCATTACTTTTCTACTTATTCCTTTTTATGATTAAATTAAATGAATAAATTTAATAATTATTAATAAAGATAATCGAATTTATTTTTATTTGAAAGAAAGAATAAAAATTGGAAAAAAAAAAAGAAGTAGAATGTGAGGCTGTATATCCAATGTCAAGATCAAAGTAAACCCACCTTGGAATAAAAAATGAAAAGGGTCATTCCAGAAAGGAGTGTGGTTTGAGGCCCATTTTAGACCTGAAAAGGAATGGCAATGGCCCGATCTTGGAATGGTTTGTAGGCTGAGATTAAGCCACTGGTCTGCCATGTAAGGAACATGGAAAGCAGGACCAAAGTTTCAATCGATTAGTAACTTGGTCCAAAAGCCCATAAAGTTAAAATATGAATTTTTTTAAATTTTGTTTAAAAAATTAAATAAATATTGAAAATTTTATTATTATAAATTGATCTTTACAATGCACTTTTGACTTAATTTAATTTTCACTCAATTCTTTTTTAATCTCAATCTCAGAGTTACTGAATTTTGATATACAAAATAAATAAATAATTCAAACTTATTTTTTATAATTTTTTATATGAGTTAATATTTTAATTTTAATTCGATTTAAATTTAATGAATAAATTTTAAATTAGTTAAACCCATTTCAAACTCAAGCTCTTACAAGCCATGATGCCTCCTAGGAGTGGTCGAGTTGGTGGAATAGGGGCATGAGACTAAAAAATCTTGTGTTTGAATCTCCCTACCTATGCTCTTTCGATCGAGCCTATCGTATAGCATTTGTCTAGTGCGGAGTAGCCGATTGACATGAATTGTAGGCTATTGCGTCACTATAAAGATTTATCCAATGTACATCTAAAAGATAGGTTATTGCGTCAAATAGCATTTTCGTGTAGCAGCAGCTAGCGGGTTGCTTAGAGATTGCCATGGGAACTGACAAGGGGGGTTCCTCCATCACATTGGCCACGCCTCGCCCTTAGCTGCAGAACTCTGGGGGGTCCATTCAGGACTCAGCATGGCCTGGACGATGGGCTATCGCCGCGTGATCGTCGAAGTGGACTCGTTAGAGGTTATCAATATCCTGTCTTCAGCATTTACACCTTCTACTGATTTCTCTGTTTTGGTGTCAGGTACCCGTGAGCTTATCCACCGGACGTGAGAAATGAAGATCCAGCATGTGTATAAGGAAGAAAATCAATGTGCGGACAGTCTGACCTCCCTTGCAGCGCTCTCACAGATTGGAATGCATCTGCTGCATGAACCCTCACAACTTATCCGAGTTCAGCTTCACCAAGACCAGTACGAGATTTTGTATCGCAGACCGTTGTGCTAATTAGTATATTTTGATTTTCTTGTCCATTGTATCACACCAAAAAAAAAAAAGATAGCAACTCCGTGTTTTCCGTTTCCAAAAAAAAAAAGAAGCCATGATACGTCAATTTGTTAGAGAATGACACAATACAAAATACAGTGTTTCCGTGGAAACGTTTCGTGGAAGGAAGACTTTTGTCACTATGAAAATGTGGTCTTCCAAAGTGGAACTTGACGTAAGTGATGGTGCCCATCTTTTTCTAAATGACTTATTTAAAACGCGTTAATCACTTGCTTTTCTCCGTATTAGAAGGCAAATTCAAATGAGCATATTATACACAGATAGGCTGCCACGTTAATTAAGCAGCCTTTAGACTTTTCTAAGGGTGAAAACACAAGATCAAGAAAGGAAGAGGAAACTTGACTATACTACACATGCCAAAGAAGCTTATATTCATCAGTTCATGAGAGGTTTTGGACTGTAAAGTTAATTCCAATCGAAGTGGCCAAATTTAATTTCCCAGCACGCCTTTGAAAAACTTTAATTTGGACCAACTTTCTTCTAAAGTTTCTTGAAGTTATTATACCTAAAAAATCCTTTTCCCACTTTTCCCTTTTCTCCTTTGGTTATCTTTTTATCAAAAATTAAGATTTTGAATTATCGAGTAATAATGATGTCAACATTTCGAACTACAATTATCACAATAATTTGTAAATTCAAGTGTCAAACCTTGGGATAAGCAATTGATTCAAAGGCATAAATGTTCACTTTTCATTATTGCATGTCATGAAGGGCTAAATGTTAACTAATTAATCCAAGTTGAAAGAAGATAAACAACTTTTGCAATGTCTATATTTATAGTGATTGTCATTAATACTAATATTGTTTTAAATACCGAACCGAAAGTTAAATCGGTAAAATAAGAAATTTAAAGTTTAAAAATTTCAACCGATATTATACTATTATAAAATTAACTAAATATTGAATAAAATTAAAGAATTTAAAACATAACTAAAAAATATTGACTTTATCCGTCAAATAAATTGAAGTTTAATTAAAAAGATTATTAAATAATAATTAATTGATTTATTTTAGTTTATAATTTTTATTAATTTATAAAAATTGACCGATTAATTAATATACTGATTAATTTTTGACAACAATAGTTATTAAAGTAAATTGAATTAAAAAGTTAAAAACAGACTGAAAAGTTAAAAAATAAACCGAAAAATTAAACGATTCAAGATTTTTATGACTGAACCCGCCAAACTAGTTGAATTTTTAATCTTTTGACAATACCCAATTCGGAAATCTTATGAACTAATTTTATAGAAATATAATAATGTTTCGATAATTGATTATCAAAATTAAATACCACTATTAATTATTAATTAATAACATACGTTGTAGATAGTTTGAATCCGTACATTTAAGAAAATTAACTTGGACAAAAAAACTCTTTGGTGGTGGACCAACCGAAAAAAGTGGTACATACTACGTACCAAGAATTGACAAACCTTAAATCATCATTATCGTCATCTTCTTCTTCTGATACTTCTTATTTATACATCATCTTCTCTTATCACGCTCCATACTCGAATCTCTCTTCCAGCCTTCCTCGTCTCCATACACACACAACGATAGTCCCAATGAATGGTAGCTTTTGGTCAATATGATCATGGTCTCTAGCTCCAGGTGTGTTATCTTCATGGTTGTGTTGACCTTGTTGCTCTTAATATTGCCACAAGTTCTGCCGCCGTTGCCGCCGCCGCCTATGGTGTTCATGGCTTTTCCAGTTCTGATCATGTGCTTCCTCATTAGGTTGGCTTTTTCATCGTCCCAATCGCCTAATGTACAATACTTATCTTCATTTCCTTGATTAATGAAAACTTATATTAGTTAAATCTTATTTCTTTATTCTTGTAAATGTTAATGTTTGGAACAGGTGGAGAAAGAAGGGGTTATTATTATCAATTCAACTTATCGCCGCCCTGTCTTATTACAATTTCACAGTGTGAAACAAATACATGCATGGTGTTTTTTTTCATTTTAATCTTAAGATAATACTCCTATTCCCAAAAACAAATTTAACATTGAATTTGTGCTTACAAGGCTTTCATCAAGCAAATATAGTATTGTCCTCATTTGATTGCCCGATTGGTTAAGGATTTTAGAAGTTAATAAGAATGATAGCAGAAGCTACAAAAACAAATATTATTTACCATTAGAATTTTTAATATGAATAGGTCAAACATTGTTAAAATAACTAAAACTACTTATAAATCTTTTAATATCGTCATATTTAGTTAATATGCGATACTCTAACATTCTCCCTCAAGTGCAATTAGAACTAAACATCCAGTTGTCATTTGAAATAAACGCAGCGGTAATCGGACCGAGCTGCTGGGACTGGACATCCAGACAGACAACCTGAAAATTAAGAATCCGAATCAAACTTGCTTTGATATTATATCAGAATTTTTAATATGGATAGAGTGCAAAGCCCATTAATAAAAATTGAGCTTGAATCAATCATTGCCAAAATAATTAGAACTAATCATTTGGTTAGTTAGTTATTACTACTTATAAATTTTTTAACATTTTCATGTTTAGTTAATATGAAATACTCTAACAAAAAATACTATTGACCAAAAATTATATCTTCATTTTTAGTATATTCTCTCTTTTTATTAATCTCTTATTTTGAACTTATTAATAAATATGCACTCACGATGATTGAAAGAATTAACAAAAATTGCATATATATTTTAAAAATAGAATTAAAAAATAAAATTAATATTTAAAAATCTTCAATTATAATAAAATACTCTAGATTTAACTTAAATCTCGTTTCAAGTTAATAAATTAATTTTAACTTAACATAACCAAATTTAGAATTAAACTTAAATATTCAAACTCAAATTTAAAATTTATAACATTTTATTACTCTTGTCAATTATAAAAATTGGATCAGACAAATCCAAAGTCAATTAATTAAAAGTATTTTTTTGGTTCAACTCGAGATGTAGATTGAAACCCTTTTTCCATATTCAGACTCAAGTTTTACATTGTTGTGGTTCAAACCTGACCCCTTATTACCTAAATCTAATCTATAGTTGGATATTAGATTGCAAACAAACAGGCTGGTTTGTGTATTCAATGTACTTTTGGGAATGTAAATCACCTTTGGAAACAAACAAACCAACCAACTGTGACCAAGTTATCATTACTCCCTGAAAACACCTAACAGAAAACATGCAGCCAAGCTATTGGTACCCTTACAAGGTCAAGAGAAGCTAACTGGTGGTTCTCTGCTCACCTTGACAAGTGATAGGCTAATAATCTCATCTACCTAGTCCTTTGGTACCATAAAAGAAACTGCACACTCCGTGAGTCTCAGTCTCACCACCATTTCCGATGGACATGTAATATCAGATAAACGTACAGAACCCCATTTCTAAGCCATGCACTAGCAAAACTTAGTTTTGATAAATCTGGTTACAGAAATGTTGGTTTTCTTTGGTGTTATGTCCATGTTGTTGCTGGTTATTGTGAGCCTCGTCCTTTTAGCTCTGCCACCATTCTTGCCTCCATTGTCACCACCGCCCACGGCGCTCCTCCTCTTGCCACTTCTCATCATGGGTCTCCTCCTCGGCGTTGCTCTATCTCCGATAACCAAAAACAGACCTCATCCTACGGCCCTCCTAGAAATCCGATCATAATGTGAAAGCTTAAAGGGGCTAGAGCTATATCTCCTCAAGTTGTTGTGCATGTAGTGACTGAACTGAAGTACTTAGAGATCGAGACTGCTCTCCGCAAATTGTCTTGTTTAGCTCTTAAGCTAAGTTCCTCCGTGTTTCAACATCGGGTTTCTTGTTATTTTCTCCTCCTCCTCTTCTTCTTCTTCTTCTTCTTTCTTTTTTGCAGCTTGAAATTGTCAGCAATGATTTAGGAACATGCAATGTAATGAGTTTGGTTTGGTAGAGTTTTGTGTAGTTTGTCCGTTGCGATTAGTGAAAAAAACGTGCTTGCACAAAGCACAATGAAAGTGTTGAGAAAAAGAAAATAATTTCAACCTAAAAAAAGAAGAAGAGAACTTCACATAGAGATGAAAAATGGATATTTATTGTCATTACTAAGGTTTTAAATTAATATATAAATAATTAATGCTGAAGTAATTATGAATAATGTGAATACATATATGGTAACTTATGACAACGACTGGAGTAATTTGTATTAACACTCAAAATAACAATGTTGGGATAATTAATTTTGTAAACATTCCAAATTTTTTAATTTTTAAAAATTTTAATTAAATAACTAATTTTAATATTAATTCTATTTTACTGATTTAATTAATAAAATCTTTTTATCTATAATATTTAAACTTTTATATAAAAATTAATAATCAACTAATCATTCAGGCGAATAAATTATTCAGCTTATAAACCATACCTATAGCCTACAACTAATTATAATTCTTTTAAATTAAAATTCCCTCAAAAAAAATTCTTTTAAATTAAAATTAAAAAGAGGAAGGAAAGAAGAAAATGAAGCAAGCATTTGGTTCGTGGGACTTGCTTGAAAAGTGACATTGACGTGCACAGGGATATGTACAGGAATATGCACAGCTTCCTCGTAAATGTAATAAACTGAAAAGAGGACAAGAGCAGAGGGTAAGCTTGCTACGTTTAGACACTAGTGATTTTACAATGGGCGCGCTATAGGTTTTGTCGTTTGCTTTTAAGCTTGTTTATACTATAGGTTTTCACTAATGATTGCCAATTCATGAATATTCCGTTGAGTATTGTCTTAAAGTCTAAAATGGTGGCTTTCCAAAGTCAGAAATCTTAGCTTCTCAAAATTATAAATTGTAGCTTGCTTTCGGTAATTGTTAAGTCAAAAATAATAGCTTAATTTTCGGTAGATTTTGATGGTGCGGCTGGTTTTCACCTTCACCCATTAAATTTTCTATAAAAGAGAAGCAACAACAACGAAAGAAGTGAGAGAGAAGAGAGCAGAAGATTTCTGGTGTGAGAAGAGAGCAGAAGTTGTTTAGTGTAAGAGAGTAGAAAATTTTTCCAGAAGTGAGAGAGAGAGCAGAAATTTGGCAAATTCTATAAAAGAGCCCCTGTGATATACTTGATTATTCATCTTAGCCCTTGTGTTTTTAATTCGTTCACCTTAACCCCTG
>JAOTAX010000005.1:5437416-5449503 GCA_025629825.1 Erythroxylum guanchezii
CTTATATATGCTGTAGATTGCCACTAGGTTTAGGTCTTTACGTCGATCGTTGTGTTTGCATGGGAGTCTATCACCTGGTGGGTCGAACGGGCCGTGGATATGTGGAGATGGGCCTAGGCCTAGCACAGCCGACCCGACCAAATATATTCATATTATATATGAGTTTAGTAAACTAAAAGATAAGAATTGATATGAAAGATAGAAAGAATGGGAAGATGATTTTTAAAAAACATAATACATTAGAAAAATTATAATTGATACATATATTAAAAGATATATCACTAACATTAATTTGTGAATTTTAAAAATAAAAAACTAATAATTTTTTTAAAAAAGTGACACATCATCTTTTATATAGACAATCAAAGTCAAAACAATATACAATTAGTTTCAAAATAAGTCCCTTTCGTGAACATAGATATACATTGATTAGTCTGTGTACTCGTGTATAAAAAACAAAAGGAAACATCTCAAACGTCAACTTTGATAATTAAATGTACACGTAACGCGTGTCTAAAGATCTTCCAACATTGTTAGTTTAAAATTTAACGTTAGAAAACGTTAAAGTTTCATAAACTTGATGGAAGAAAGGTTTTTTTTTTTTAAAAAAAATTTCTTTACCGTTGTTTAATAAAAAATTGGAAACATGCGACTGTTTCTTCGAGGGATGAACCTAGATTCAAATATTTTAAATGGGCTGATTCAGATTTGGATTTAATTAAAAAATATTTTATACTTTTAATTTGAAACTAAAAGTGCCATTTTATTCTCATAGTAAATACTTAATGTTTATTATTTATAATTCAATTTTAATGTTAATTTTCAGCCATAAAATAATTTTAATTTTAAATAAACTTTAATAATGACATTAAAATTAATAAAATTTTATGTAATAATGTTGGTAATTTATTTACTCTAAAAAATAAAAATGTTTTTCTAAAAATTTAATATCCGAAATTTAGCTTATTTTTTAATAATAGAAGATATAATATATTAAAAATATAACGTTAAAATTACATGTGAAAACTTAAATTATATTTATTAATAAAAAAAAATTTTGTCTTCTCATATCTCACTTTCAGAGTGACCCAAAGCAGTTATTACGGGTCCAACTAATAAAGAAAACAGGCATAGGATCCAGATCCACTTTCAATTATTTATATATGTTTAGGATACGAACGGAATCGTGGCAGATAATAATTGGTTGTTGTAATTATGATTAACTAAGCTGGCCCCAACCGAGGAAATCCAAACGCAGCAAGGCGAGATCTGATCTGGACATGTCTTCGTTTTGTAGTCGTTGGATCTTCCATCAAACGACTAAAGTCTTGTCGGCAAATCGCGTTAAGTTAGTGTCTGAATGTTACACGTGTACGCCTGATACGGACAAGTATCTGCAAAGGTTTTTCGGAGGTTAAAACGTAAAAAAACAAATGATTAAGAACCAAATACGAATTAACTTTAAAAAATTTAAACCGTTTAATTTTTTAATTTAGTTTTAAAATTTTTATTCAATTTATTTTAATAATTTTTATTACTAAAAACAGATTAAAATGTTATTTTAATCGGTCAATGGTTATAAATTATTAAAAATTAGAATTAATTAATTAATTATTATTTAATAATATCTTTTTAAATTCAACTTAATACAACTTAATTTTCTTTTAATCTTTATTTTGGACACGTTATATTACATAATAAGCACTGTAATAAAGAAAATTTATGCCAGAGATGGCTAAGGTTATGAATATATATATATATTGGTTCTGTCTGATTTTAGTAGGGTTGAGCACTGCCGTTTAGATTCATGAGATTGATTGATTTTCACTCAGAAATACTTGCAAAACAATAAGGCACACCGGAGTTGATTACCGGTAGGCCCCTCCGACGCTCAAGTTAGTCTTTTTGTGAGGGTTTTGGTGGCTAGGAATAAAGAATACTAGAGTTCTAAAAGTCGTACCTTTTTCATGATGAAATAATGAATTTATATAATTAATACTTACAAGAATTAAGTCAACATCAAAGGATGGACTGATCAACTCATGTGTTATTCTAAGTCTGAGCTTGGGTCTAGCACAACCAACCCAACCATATATATATAAGGTTATGAATACACGCAGCTTTATTCTTAGATCATTATTTTGTATATCATATTTATATGCGAATTTATTGAAAATAATCTCTATATTATATAAAAATAGAGTTACATACTATTAGATCTTTTAAATATACTTCACTATAAAATTTTAAACTAAATGCGACGATAATGATATAAGGTGATGTAAATGTTCGGGGTGGAGGTCAATATTGTCCCAATCAAAGGGTTCGAAACTCTAGATTATCCTAAACGTCAAAGAAATTCCATCAAGACCGTCACCACACGAACCATGTAGCTTCGTCTTTCCAAGTGTCAGGGTTGGGAGTATTATTATTATATAAGATAATAATTTTAATGAGAAAAAGATAAAATACTAGTCTTACAATAAACACGAAACATAATTAATTAATTTCTAATTTATTTATAAGACTAGTATTTTGTCTTTTTCTCATAATTTATATATAGAAAAAAGTAAAATACTAGTCTTATAATAAACACAAAACATAATTAATTAATTTCTAATATATATATACGCGCGTGCGTTTGCTCTGCTCTTTTTTTTTTTTCCGAATGCATTTAACATGAAATTCAAACCTTATTCGGAGATAATTTTTTTTAGTATTGATCCAGATTTAAATGTTTAAATAAAATTTGGAGCATGCAATCAACTCCCATATATGGTCTCATAATTTTGCAAAAACTTGTATTTTTGGTAAACAGGCGCTCAAGAAACTTGTGTTTTTGATAAACAGCAGCTCAAACCTGATCACTGAAGTCTGCAACCTCCTTTGTGAGGTAGCACCCCTTCTCTCAAAATCAGGGGGCTAATTAATTATGTTTTGTGTTTATAATAAGACTAGTATTTTGCCTTTTTCTCATTAAAATTATTATCTTATATAATAATAATAGTCCCAATCCTGACACTTGGAAAGACGAAGCTACACGGTTGGTCTGGTGACGGTCTTGATGGACTTTCTTTAACGTTTAGGATAATCTAGACTTTCGAACCCGTTGATTGGGACAATATCGACCTCCACCGCGAACATTTTCACCACCTTTTTACAGTTCAACGTTGTATTGATCATATTATTTATGAAATTTGACGTATTGTAATAAGTTCCAGAAGGAAAAAAAAAAGATATTTTTTTATACATTGAGAGACAAATAAAATAAAATTTATAAGCAAATACAAAATAAGTATCATTCATTTTAAACCAAATTTTAATTGTATTTATTAACAATCAAGGCATAAACTAATTACAATTTAAAAGCCATGTGTATAAAATTCAACTCTCTTACCAAACAAATGTCTACAAATCCAATTAAGGAATTAGCACACTTCGTGACCAAAAAATCATAAGTTTAGAGTTGCAAAAATAGTCTTTTTATAAAATGTTAAAAAAATTTGATATAATTGATGAGTTTCGTCCAATTCTCACAAAAAGAGGAGTTTTGTCACCAAACACTAAGCCGTCTTTTTAAAAAGCTAAATAAGATTAAACCGTAATTTACCTCTTCAATTGACCGGGGTGTAAGGACGCTTGAATTGGGCGATTTCACCTTTTGAGTGCAAAGAGAGGAATTTTGTGTACTGAATTTGCCCTTTTTTTTATTAGTATTAGTGAGAAAAGATTTGTTTTTGGCAATAATCTTAATAAGATTTATTAGACGTATTTAAGGTAAACTTAGAATCCTTGTATTAAGGACTTCACTAAATGTAGTATAGAGATTGCGTGTTTAGGAAGTCAAGAATATTGTGGCTTTTATTAGCCATGATTTGCTATAATCAAGAGCTAAGGTATTAAAAAAATAGAATAATTAAAAAGATGTTAATTATATAATTAATATTTAAGTATTATTAAAATAAACATTTCTATTATAATATTTCGATAAATAATTAGAATATATCAATTGTCAGTCGGCTCCACGTCTAGGTAGCTTCTTTCTTGCATTTCTCTCTCAATTTCACCCTTTTCACATTCTTTGACTTTATAAACTATATTATCTTCACTGTATCTATATAAGCTCAAAGAGCATCCATCGGATCACAGATCTTGTTTTCCAGCTGTGTCTCTCTGAGTGAAGGTACTGTTGCTGATCTTCTTTTCTCCTTTGTCACTTGAGTGATCCCAAATCTGTGGGTTCGAAGATAATTTACCGTGAACTGTTCATCATCATCATCCTTTCTGTGTTATATTTTCTGGGTGTTTTCTCCTTTTCCTTTCTGGCGTGTAGTTTCAGAAAAGTTTTGAACTTTTATGAACTGATCTTAACATGTGCTGCTAGTTCAATGCCAGGAACTAAGGCGTAGAACGACCATCATCATCCATTTTGTGGTTTCTTTTCTGGGTATTTTCTTTTTCTTTTTAGTTGTTCGGTGCCAAATTTCAGAACAGTTCTAATCTTTTACCAACTGATCTTACTCAGTACTGTTAATTCATTGCTACGAACTTAGAAGCAAAAGTAGATATAAAGAGTGATCTTCTACGTTGACCTTTTCTACGCAAAGAGTATTAAAGGACAGTCACAGACATACACACACAAGGGGATGTATTCCTAGTGTGTATGATAATGGGATTGTGTGCTTTGATGGATTGATTTATTTTTAGGATATTACAGGTGAAAAATGGCGCAAATATTGCTTCACGGGACGCTGCACGCCACGATCTATGAGGTGGATAAGATTGAAAGTGGAGGAAAGCCCCACTTCTTCAGGAAGGTATAAATTTTATTTTTTGTTTTCGGTTTCTTTTAGTCGATCTGAATCAGTTAATGCTATTTGTTGTCTATATAATCGTTAGTTTTAATCTGTGATTTGCTTGGACTTGAGTTATAAATATTCTGCAAAGATAATGGTGCTGTCTAGCATACTTTATGTATTCTATTTCTTTTTTTGCGGAAATTAGTAACATAGTTCTTTCCTTTTTATTTCCTTGTTTGGTAGATTTCCTCATTTTCTGGCCCTTTTTTGGGGTTTATTTATCGTGACAGAAATTACTTAGTTTCTCTGGTTGATTATTACAATTCTTTTTGAGAACAGAGGTCCTTGTTTGTGCAATGGGTGATGAGCTGCTTAATACTTGAGTAATTGTTTTGTGCTCAAAGGTGATTTCTTTTGTTCGCTGACAGTGTTTTCAAGAACCCTTTTGGCATTCCTCCTCAAGATGGAAAAAGACTTGCATAATGAGGTTGATGTAGAAGTGTTATTGTTTTTCAAACTGTTATCATGTTCAAAAATATCTGTGTTGATGTTAAACCTCAGGATTCTTTTTTCAGTTTATCCTTTTTGAACTTTAAACATATTTTTAATCTTATACACATGATCTTGTAATCTGGACTGCTTTTTTGCCTTTATGATCGGATTTACTTTTTTTTTTTTAATAAATAATACCAATTCTAGAAGTTCAATATTGATTTGATTCTCTATGTTCCTTTACCATCTTTAACATGGCACTATTGAATTGTACACTAATTGTTGTTTTGCCTTTTGAAGCATCACATCCCGTTAGGCTTCTCTGTAAATTCATTTATCTTTGTGTAATGAGTTTTGTTGGACTTCATATAATCTTCTTGTAGATGATACAATGAGCATTAGCTTCTGAGGACACAGAAAATGTTTTTGTTTGTGAACAGGAGCGTAAATCAAACTGCATATTTTCATTTCTTCTGTGCAAGACATAAATGACGTGTTACATGAATTTACGCTTCTTGGTTTTGTTTGTACCTGTTTGGTCTGCATGTTAAACCTTACCAAAAGGCTGGATAACTTTCTCGCCTCATTAAGTTACATATATCTTGTGGTAGATTGTATATTTAGTGTTTGGTCGTACCGAAGGATTTATCCTACTGCTCATTGAAAGGTATCTAACTTGAATTCCACCTGGTACGTCCTTTGTCTACCCTTTATAGCTCATTGAAGGCTTTTCCTTGCAGCTTATGGAAAACATTCAGGAGACTGTTGGTGTTGGTGGTGGAATTAGTAAACTCTATGCTACTATCGATCTGGAAAAAGCTAGAGCTGGGAGAACCAGAATACTTGAAAATGAGCGTACAAATCCTAGATGGTATGAGTCATTTCATATTTATGCCGCTCATTTGGCTTCAAATGTCATATTCACTGTCAAGGATGATAACCCCATCGGAGCAACATTAATTGGAAGAGCATATGTCCCTGTTGAAGAACTTTTGGATGGGGAAGAAATAGATAGGTGGGTTGAGATTTTGGATGAAGATAAGAACCCTATTCATGGGGGCTCTAAAATTCATGTGAAGCTACAGTTCTTTGACGTTTCAAAGGACCGTAATTTTGGCCGGGGTGTCAGAAGTCCTAAATTTCCTGGAGTACCTTACACATTCTACTCACAGAGGCAGGGATGTAAGGTTTCGCTGTACCAAGATGCTCATGTCCCAGATAAATTTATCCCAAAGATCCCTCTTGACGGCGGAAAGTATTATGAGCCCCACAGATGTTGGGAAGATGTTTTTGATGCCATCACAAATGCCAAACACTTGATCTATATCACTGGCTGGTCTGTTTACACTGAAATAACCTTGATAAGGGATTCTAGGAGGCCAAAGCCTGGAGGAGATATCACTCTTGGTGAGCTTTTGAAGAAGAAGGCAAGTGAAGGTGTTAGGGTCCTTATGCTTGTTTGGGATGATAGAACCTCTGTTGGATTACTGAAAAAGGATGGACTGATGGCAACCCATGATGAAGAAACTGAACAGTTTTTCCGAGACACTGATGTCCACTGTGTCTTGTGCCCTCGAAATCCTGATGATGGTGGAAGCATAGTTCAGGATCTGCAGATCTCTACTATGTTTACTCATCACCAAAAGATTGTGGTGGTTGACAGTTCATTGCCTAACGGAGATCCGGAAAGGAGAAGAATTGTTAGTTTTGTTGGGGGTATTGATCTATGTGATGGCAGATATGATACTCCCTTCCATTCCTTATTCAGGACATTGGACACTGCACACCATGACGATTTCCATCAGCCCAACTTTACTGGGGCTGCAATCACAAAAGGTGGTCCAAGAGAACCTTGGCATGACATCCACTCCAGGCTTGAAGGACCTATTGCTTGGGATGTCTTGTTTAACTTTGAGCAGAGATGGAGAAAACAAGGTGGTAAAGATCTACTTGTTAAGCTGAGAGAGCTGGAAAATGTCATCATCCCCCCATCTCCAGTTATGTATCCTGATGATCGTGAGACATGGAATGTCCAATTGTTTAGATCCATTGATGGTGGTGCTGCATTTGGTTTCCCTGAGACACCTGAAGATGCTGCAAGAGCTGGGCTTGTCAGTGGGAAGGACAATATTATTGACCGAAGCATTCAAGATGCCTATATTAATGCTATTCGCCGGGCAAAGAATTTCATCTACATTGAAAACCAGTATTTTCTTGGAAGTTCTTTTGCATGGAATCCTGATGGCATTAAACCTGAGGAGATTAATGCTTTGCATGTAATTCCTAAGGAACTTTCACTTAAGATAGTCAGCAAGATTGAGGCAGGGGAGAGGTTCAGAGTATATGTTGTTGTCCCATTGTGGCCTGAAGGAATCCCAGAAAGTGGGTCAGTTCAGGCAATATTAGATTGGCAGAGGAGGACGATGGACATGATGTATAAAGATGTGGTGCAGGCTCTTAGAGCCAAGGGAATTGAGGACGATCCTCGAAACTACCTGACATTCTTTTGCCTTGGCAATCGTGAGGTGAAGAAGCAGGGAGAATATGAGCCATCAGAAAAACCAGAACCTGATTCTGATTATATAAGAGCTCAGGAGGCTCGTCGTTTCATGATTTATGTTCATGCAAAGATGATGATTGGTGAGTGATTGCATTGACTTCTGTTGTTGCTGAATGTTTACCTGATCCACCTCAGTTGGTTTATGGCTTCAATCTTGCTATTGTTCTGTGCTATTGCACAGACCACCTATGGTTGGAGATCTTTTAAGCTTTAAGGCTTTCATAGGATGTCTGCAAAGTGCATATAATTAGGAATACATCTTAGATAGGAATTGAAAATAATTTTTCTTAGGATATTTAACTCTAGTATCACTGTCATACATCTTGTTCCTTCAGATTTGTATCATTTCTTTGTTGCTTAGAATTCAGTTTAATGATTTTCGAAATATGGCTTTTGCAGTTGATGATGAATATATCATTGTTGGATCTGCCAACATTAACCAGAGGTCAATGGATGGCGCACGAGACTCTGAAATAGCTATGGGAGCCTACCAACCATATCACTTGGCAGCCAGGCAACCGGCACGAGGTCAAGTCCATGGTTTCCGCATGGCGTTATGGTATGAGCACCTTGGAATACTCGATGACACCTTCGCTCATCCAGAAAATGAAGAATGTGTCAGGAAGGTGAACCAAATTGCTGACAAATACTGGGATCTGTTTTCAAGTGAGACCCTTGAGCATGACCTACCCGGTCATTTACTCCGCTATCCTATTGCAGTCACCAATGAAGGAGATGTAACAGAGCTGCCTGGAACCGAGTTCATCCCAGATACTAAAGCACGGGTTCTTGGCACCAAGTCTGATTACCTCCCACCTATCCTTACAACTTAACAGGAACTCAAACCCCCTCCACAAGAAGATAGCAACTCTCCTCGTTCCTGTTTGTGTTTGAATTATTATGATTAGCCAAAAAATAAGTAAAAGCATTGACTGATCCTGTGAAGTTGGTTTGCCATGTTTTGCTTTTCTTTTTAATGTTCTCGCCGTATGCTTAGTTCAGGATTTACCGAGATGTGTTGATGCTTTTGTGTGATAACTGATGCTGACTGATCGGAACTCGTGTTTCTGTTACTTTTTTGTATCTATGTATTAATCATATAATGATAGCTTGTGTTAATCGTTGTTAAGTACTCGATTACGAGTTGAATGCGCATAGAATTTTCTTGGATGAGTGTCCTAGTCTCAACACTTATTGATCTACTGCTCTTTATCCAGAACTACGGGACAAGTAGCCAATCACTTGAAGTCTTGATCCTATAACGGTACTTGAATGTATATAAACTGAGGCATTACTTAGAAGGCACGTGATAGAAGAAGCCGAATATGCTCAGGAAACAAGAGGCTGCAAATCCAAAAATAAAAGGAAACCGGTAAGGAAGGCAAAGGATCAAGTCCTTAGGAATCATTACGTTGGAATTTCGTGTCTAAATCACGTTCAAGGTCATGGAAACCACAAGTACTGGTACGTGAAACGCGTTCCAATGGGAGGTTTTTTATGCAACAGAGACACTCATTAAGAAGGGTTCACGAACCTTATAAACCATGCACAAGTTTGAGCTCAGCTTTGTCCTTTTCGTATGTAAAACGAGCCAATCCATAGTCGGCTAGTGTTTATTCTACACTTGGCAACGCAAGAGTAGAAGAGATTCTAACATTTGCTTCTACGTGTCCGCGAGAATTGATTGATACGCACAGGTTCTTTAGCAGCTCGGAGATCTTGTGATCGTTAAGCATGCGTGAGTATAACCTGAAAAGGCCAAAAGGGTCGGTCACCATCGGCGTTTTCGGGCGCTTCTCAGAGTCCAATTCTGGTGGGGAAACTTATGTGTACCTTCACAGCATCGTACGACACTTTGGGAGATGAAACATTTTAACCCGACAAGACACTTGGCAGATGCCATCTCTTCATAGAGTTCTGGTCTTGTGAATTATTGAGTCAATTCCATATCTGACACGACACATGGAGCTTGATCGGTTGGTGTCCAAGTGGAAGGGAGGAAGTTCATGCAACATTCATGTCTCTAGCTGTGTGACTGGACCAGTTGGAGGTCCTTTAATGCCGTCGAATCCTTGTAGATATTAGGTGTCTGTAACGTATGGTAAAGCAAGACTAGAAAACATAATGCTTGTGGACGTGTGGTCGAGAGAGATGTCAAAAATATCTCTTCCACCCATCAAAGGTTAAGTTTTACACATTCATTGAATGATACTTCGGACTATTACAAATTTCTAAACTTGGGATTGATAAAAGTGAGAACGGATATATAGTTGAAAAATGAATCTTCTAACTTATCCCATAATACTTAGTTCATAAAAATGGTAGTTGAATTTTAACTTTTAGATGGTTATTCTTATTTTGATTATAACTTTTTTCATGTGGTGAGTTCTACATAGAAGAACTTGATCTTTTATGTTCTCTTTTGTTTAGTTCAATTGGCAAAAGATAGCTTTTTGCTAAAAATAGGGCAATATGACTATATGACTTGCCATAGGATTAGCAATCAATTGCTTGGCGAGTCTTCTTAGAACTTAGATGTGTAGCAAATATAATTTTATACTGTTCCAAGTTGATGATCCAAAGTTTGACCAAAAAGTCCTTTTTCATAACCCCATTTTGACCCCGAACAAACCTCACCCACCTTCAATGGTCCTATTCCTTTCTTCGGCTTCTTTCACCTTTCTTTTGCATTGCCTTTTGCGTGTGGGTCACAACTTACGAACGCACAAATCCTAGAGAAACAAATCACGTTCACACTCTTCAACTCGATAAGCCACAAGAAAAGTCCCGGACCGTATAAGACTTCCATTATATATAGTAATGATAAGCCCCGTAGAATCTCACTGCACGCATATACCAACTTGCACAAACAAAACTAACCCAACCACTTCGTGCCCATACATTGAACTTCCTCTTGTTCTGTTTCTCGTCTCTCTCTCTCTCTCTTGTAAGTTTGTTTTGTACTGTGCTTGCTTCTGTTGTTTTAACATGGCGTCTATTCTAAGCTCTCAAGGTTTGGTCTTCGCCACCGCCATGGTAGTCTCCAGTACAGCACTTTATCTTGCTTTTTCCAAGCAGAAAAGTCTCACCCACCTCTCCAAGAATGACGATTCTGAATCTTCAGCCAACAACTTGCGCTCTTGCTTGTGCACAGGTACATGGGTTAGAAAAAGTTTTGATCTTTCTGGGAACTTAGCTCTGTCTCTGTTACTTAGCTCTGTCTCTGTTTTTGCTCTGTTCAGAGGGTAAGAAGAAGAAGAAGAAGAAAAGAGTGCGATTTGCAGACAATGTGAAGGACACAAAAGGGAATGGAAAACAGTACAGGAAAAAGATGGAGAAATTCTTGATCGTCGGGAAAGAGAAAGAAAACCCAATTCCAGGATTTGAAAGAACTTGCAGAGATCAAATCAAGAAATTGCCAGATAACAGGATTGCTTTGTACAGTGGAATTCTAAGGGACAGAGTTCACAGAATGGAATGCTCATTTTGACCTCTGAGTAATTTAGTCGACTAGATTATTAGTTTTTTTATGTGTAAATATTAGAGTTTTGTCCAAATTCTGAATTTTTTTTAATGCAAGTAATTAGCAAAGCTCTGTTTTTCTCCATATTAAATTAGGTATTGCACCAATTGCATATAAATTATAGGTCTTGCTACTTAATAAAATAATTACAATATACTTATTTGTGATTTAAAACACATAAATTTTAATTAGTCAATCTTTTCAAAATTGATTAAAAATGAAAACTTTATATTGAAAATTATAAAAATAGAGAAAATAAAAATGAATTTTCTATTTTTCTAAGTAAAAATTAATAATAAGTTTGAACAACATTTTATAGTAAAATTGAAATTTAATTAACTAATGCTAAGCTACAAAGTCAAAATCCGTACGCCATGACCGGTAAAACAAATGGACCACACAATGTCACAACTAGTGCGTGAATCAATTGCAAGTGGGCAAGTTGTCGAGGTAAGCCAACAAGTTTGACCCAAACTAGACTTCTCATAACCGTAAATATGTCTCTCCTCTTGTGTGGATAAGATAGGGATTAGGTATCTATATATTCGGCCCGACCCAATCTTGTTTGGTCCGGATTAATCGAACTTTAAGTTAATTTTAAGCATAAATGATATTATTCTGAGCAAAAGTCATCCTTTAAAAAAAAACTGTCATTTTTTCGGGGTTAATTACAAAAACATTTATAAATTTACTTAATTTTGAAATTATATTCC
>JAOTAX010000005.1:5491971-5505213 GCA_025629825.1 Erythroxylum guanchezii
CTTCTTGGAAGTTGTAGATGACCTTTATAGCTTTCCGACGCTATAAAGTTTGTAATTTTTGGACATCAGAATCAAGATATACGATTGTTCCAAGTTAGGGTGCTGTATATGGTGTGTATTTGATGGCTTTGATGATAGATATGGTAATTGATGAGAATTTGTGGTTTTGATGGACCAAATGGATCAAGAGTTGAGAGTTTGATGAAATAAATTTAATGTTTGAGTTGTTAAGAAGTGATTTGGCATTGGAATAAGTGGATTTTGGAAGATTATAAGTGTAAATGAGGTTAGGAAGGTTGTATGAAGCATTAAAAAAGGTTTGGAAGGGTTTTGGGAAGCTCCATGTCCATTTAACGGACTTAGAGTCCGTTTAACGGACCTTCTCCGGTCAAAAAGGACCCCTTTCATCGCCCATGTCCGTTAAACGGACATGGAAGTCTGTTTAACGGACTTTCTCGGGTGAAATGGTATAGTTTACCTGATACATGTCCGTTAAACGGACATGTTAGAGGCCGAATCAGGTTTTGTGGTCTTCATGAAAGTTTTAGCCCTTTAAGTCTGCTTTCTAATGGTTCAAAAATGAAAGCAATCCGACTTCTAGATTGAAAGTTATGGCGATCGCGCCAAGAGAGGTCCAAATCAATTTGGGATGTAAACATGTGTGATTCTTTTGATCATAACTCCCTCATTCGACCTTCAATTGAAGTGATTCTTAAAGCAATGGATTTCTAAGACATGTATCTACCTCTCCATAAGAATTTGCATCATTTGGAGTTGATTTGAGAGAGTTTGCATTAAAGTAAGTGGGAGGTTAGTTAGGAGAGCACAGTTAGGGTTTGAGCAGATTTGAGCTTTTTAAGTATATCTTGAGTTATAGAGCTCCGATTGAGACGATTCTTTCTTTAAAGCAAACTAGAGACATAGAGCTATGATTTCTATAAAGAGATCAAATTGAAATTCGGATTTTAAGATTTCCAAATTCTGTTCAAAAGTAGGAGAAATGAGTTCAAGCATGGTGATTAATTTGTATGGGCACGCCATTGATCACTTGTGAGTAACTTTTTGGGATGTTATGAAAAAAAATTTATGATGGCTAATGAGGGTATTATGTAATAACCCTTCAAGGCAATATGCAAGCTCACATTTCATGATTATCAGAGCAAGTGTTGAACTCTGGAATCAAGCAGGGTCCAACAGACGAATGAGTAAGCAAGAGAGTTGGGTTCCGGAAACGGGATCCAACAAGGCAAACGATGGGATTCTTCGCTAACGTTTCCCGTGAAGCTTAAGATACCTCGTATCATTATCTTCAACACTAATTTGCATGGCAACACTTCTTTTGCTTTAAAATATTGACAAAATTAAAAAATATAATAATAATAATAATAATAATAATAATAATAATAATAATAATAATAATAATAATAAGAAGAAGAAGAAGAAGAAGAAGAAGAAGAAGAATTTATTATTATTTTCTTATAAATATATATATATATAATTAAATGATTGTTAGTATTTTTCTATTTTTAATTATATGTTATTACGAATTAATTGATATTAATTAATTTTCAAATAATTTTTTCAGAAAAAGCGTTAATAAGAATTTTAACTATAACTAATCAAATATGCATACTATTACCTATAATAATTATATATCAACAATTAGTTGATTCATATGAATAAAATATAATATATTTGAAATTTATAAAAATAGTAATGAGTTTAATTCTAATTTATATAATTATACATAATTCATATCTTAAATCCCCAATAGACTGATTTCAACTTTAAATTACCGTATTATTGCCATAAGTTAATTAAAATAGTTACTTTGTAAATTAATAAACGATTTAATACCAACTAATGGTTAACAAAAATGTCATCTTTACTGTTAAGGGTGTCTACACTAATCTTGTTTTATTTTATTCATAAACACTTGGTTAAGAGTTAGGTAAAATAGATTGTTTAAATCATACACCAATCAAATATGAAGTAGAAAATTATAGAATAAGAAATTGTGTAGAAATTATGGAGATATTTGAGTTTTGGGAGTAAAATATTTAACTCTTAATTAAATAAATATCAAAATTGCGTATTATTAAAGATTATAACATAATTACATGATTATATCTCAAAATTTGATTAAATTTTGTGTTAAACTCAAATTAAAAAATGAAACTTATATTATTATCACTAACTCTTCACTAATCATGATTTGCTTTAAAGTGATTGACAAAGAGCTTGTAAATATAAATTTCAAATTGTCAAAATGTTCAAATTTAAGTGTCCTTATTTTTTGAAAAAGACAAAAAGAGAATCTACAAGCTTTTTTCTCTTAGAGCATAAAAGAAGGGTTCACATTCTCTATTCCCATTAGCCTATTTCTAACCCTATTTTTGTCCTAATATAATGCTATTTTATGTCTAAGACCCTGCTTAGTTGATGGATTGGTAATAAAACGGGATGGAATATAACACACTTCATTCGTTTAATTGAGAGTTTCGTAATAGAATAGAACGGAATAGAACGGAATAAGATGGAAGTGAAGAGTTTCATGATACGATCCATTCCATCATAAACAGTGAAAATAAGAAACCTCCGATTCAGAGGTTTATAATGGAACGTAAACTAATAAATATATCCTCAATAATTTGTCTTAATACCAATTATTTCTTCTTACCCTAACTCTCTTTTTCCCATACTCATTTATTACTATTCACAAAATTGTATATAATTAATAATATTTTTATATTATTTCTCCTTGCCCTAATAATAACATTTGTATATTATTAATAATAAATTATATATAATTAATAATAAAATAAAATTTTAATATAATTTTATTAATGAAAATATATACAATTATTCTTTAATTGTTTGTATATATTTATGTATAAAAAAATGTAACTAAATTATTTTAAATATAAATAACATAAAATAAAATATATTAAATAATTAATAATAATATTTTTATATAATTAATAATAAATTGTATATTAGTAATAATAAAATATTAAAATTTTTATTATTTTAAAATAAAACATATATGAAAAATTATTTGTTACAGTTGTGACTTATTAATTGGACATGATTTCTGTTTTAAAATTATAACGTTAAACCTCCTGTAACAACCATTTTAATATCAGGGGTATAATAGTTATTTATTATACATTATATTCTATTTCATCAATTTTTTAAACAATATTTCACTACACTACATTATGAACTTTTCCATCCCTCCTAAATAATTATTCGCTATATTACATTCCATTTCATTATAAATCGTTCCATTCTATTCCATACCATTAATTAACATCCAATTAACCAGGCCCTAAATGTACGTGGAGATAGGTTAAAACATGATGATAAGGACATAAATCTTACAGCTTAAGGTTATATCTGGTTAGATGTAAGATTTTTAATGAAATGAAATGGAATGAAATGATTTATAATAAAATGAAATGTAAATTAATGTAATATTAGAAAATTATTGTTTTGGATAGATCAAAGAGTTCATAATGTAATATAATGAAATGTTGTTTCTCATTTTACGTTTTATCTTAAACTCTCTAAAATAAGAAGTAACTTATTTTTACTATTTAGGATGGAATGAAATATAACATGAAACTCTATATTTTTATCATATTTTTTCTATTTTATTATAAACACTATGATCAACCGATAGAATAATTTTTGAGATAAATAACCAATCTAACATCGCTTAAAATAAATGCACTTTCTATTTTCTAGCCACATATTTACATGTCTATTGTTTTTTTGGAAAGAATATTTACATGTCTATTTATTACTTTAATTTCCCAAAGAAAAGAACACATGCAACCGAGTGACAAACTCTCCATCTTTGCTCTAATGGCTATTCCCTATATTTTGAGCTCAATATCTCCAGTAATCAACTCCAAAGTATGTTCTTTATCTTTTCGGATTAATCAAACCCGTCCGTTTCTACCACCTTCTGGAGCGAATCCCAGTTCGCCACATCGGCGGCGGTTGCTCCTCCCTTCTCAGGCCTTGTCCCCTCAACCGCCACCACAAACCGACCCACCTCCTGAAAATGGCTCTAATCGGCTCAAAGGTTCGATCTTTATCCATATTTTAGCTTTTAAACTCGTTTTAATTGGGTTTTTAATACGAATTGAAGTTGTTAAAAATATTTGTTTAAACGAAATTAAGACCAAAGTTTGTCTTCTCTTGGCGGTTGAGATAGTTTTAAACGGTCAGTTGTGTGGTAGAGTGGTGTTGTATTAGTATTTGGATTGCTTTCTCAAATTTGAAGTTCAAAAGATACAGTTTGGTTGGACTAGTGTCAAATTTGGTACTTGTTGTACAGCCTATTTTGTTAGAATTAGTTTTTCTAATTATTTCATGGACATGTATGGATTAGTTTGATTGTTTTAATGTGGGGAATAGTTATATTTATTTAGGATTTGTATGATTGTTTAAATTCAGTCTTTCTGAGTTTTCGAGAGGAAGATAACTAAAGATTTGAACTTTGGCCTATTTGCATTAGAACAGCCTATTTTTGTACTTGGATAGGTGATGTATATAGGAATATGGCTGTTCTCTTATGAATTTTATCCCGGTGCAGGTGTTGTTGTATCCATGTCCAGGCTTCAGGATCGCGTTCAAATCTTCTTGGCTGTTCTTTTTTGGATGTCCCTGTTCTTCTGGGCTTCTGTCTGGGATAAAAGGAATACTGGCCGTGGTAGGTCAAACAAAGGATCTCGATTTAAAAGATGAAGTAGTAAGCATTTGACCTGTGTATATGCATACATGTGTATATGCATACATGCTATTGTTAGATGTAGTGGTTGGTAGTTAGCTATAATGGCAAAATGCAAAACACTATATAGGTGCTTATTGTACTCTTGTTCTTTGTCTCAACCAAATCAAATTGAAAATTGTTGAAATGAATGAGTTTCAAGTGGAATTTCCACATTCAAGATAGCGTATGGAAAAGAAAACTGCCCTTCTCTGGAGACTGTTTATGTGATTGTAGCCTTCCTTGAGGATGATTTACTATCTCTTCATGTCTTCTTAATCGATTATGTGCCTAGGTTTTGATGGAATATAGAAAACTATTAATTAGATTGCTGCAAGTTGGGTTTCTCCAACTGCAGATCTTTAGCCTTGATCTCACATGATCATCATTATTTTATGAAGACATGTATTCATTCTTTCAAATGAGCCTATACAATCTTATGGACAAATTGCATAAACATTAATCTGAATGTTATTGAAGATGAGAGGTATATGTTAATTTGAAAGAACGCATTCTTAAGAATACATCATTCATTACAAGTTTTAAAGAGTTCATGACCGTATGATTTGATAAGGGGCTGACTTCTCAGTGCAACTAGAGCCGGGGGTTCACTCAAAGAAAAGAACTGCTATGAAACCACTTGTATTGAGACATAACAAATACCTGAAATTTTGATGGTCTCCTAAACACGAAAATGTTTTGTTCTTTCTGAATGCATGTCCTACACAACCTTGTCTTTTGTTTTTAATGACCACAGGGATTTCCATCATTTATTAACGTTATTTTCTGAAAGTACTAAGAAGTCATTAAAGTGATACATGATGCTACTCCTTGCATCAATCAATAATAGGCCTCATTGGTAAAATGATGGTAAGAAATAATACCTGAGTTTATGTTATAAAGCATTACTCTATCAGCATTGGCTTGGTTACATTTCGCTTTTCCATCCTTCTGTTCATAATGATTTCCTGACCTTAGAAGACCATGTTGACTGAAACAAAAAAATGTTTTATAGTTAAGTTATTGACGGGGAGAAAGTATCTATGCAAGCATGCAAGTTTACTGCTTTCCAAGTGCAAAATGGTAGGCTATACAAAACTTCCAAGGATGAAGTGTTCTCATTCAAGAATAAAGTACTCATGGAAAAATTAACATGAAAGGAAAAGCTCTAAGCCTATACTTTAATATCATCTTTGATCAGACCATCTAAAGCAATCGCCTTCAATTCCATACTAGGTTTGCAGTCTATAGCAACACTTGTGATTGTCTCGTTTAGTGCCACATAACACACACATACAAAAGCACCATCAGTTTGGCTTCTACATGGCACAGTCTCGAAGAAGGGGGCAACATGGGTTGGCATATGAGATGGACAGTAATCTATCTTTTGCTTGTTTCCTTTGTAGATAGACATGAAGGCCGTCCATTTCTTAAGCTATATTTGGTAAATAATACTCTAGAACTCTGTTGGTCCTACTGATGGCCTATGATCAGTATCTCTAGAAGCTGCCTGACTTGATATGGACACCTCTTTGCAATGAAAAAACCCATGGAGTATTTGAATGCTTAGATTTTTTCTGCTTGTTTGTTTCATTAGACTTCCCTGTTACTTCCAGTACACACTTAGCACTTGGATTTCAACTTTGGAGGTTTTACAATGTTCTTTGACCTTGTGCTTCATAAACACATTTTGAAGCTTTATCTTGAATTGTAATATCCAGGCTTATAGATGCATTGTGTCTGATGATCTTTATTAACTTGTTCCCATAAGCATGCTCTATGGAGCTCTTCGACCGCTATCTTAAACTCATGGCTTCCTCACTCTAATGACTCCTCACATGAGCCGCTTCAAATTATCCAGACGACGTAACAAATCTCTTCAACAGGATGCTTGCATTCTTTAACGTTCTTTTCATGAGGCAACCAAGAAAATCACCATCCAGGCTTTGCAAGGAAACAGCCTCCAGAATACCAAGAAGAGTAGACCATTAGTACCACCTCACAGCAACAAACTGGAACCAAAGAAACACGGTGGTGATCAAGAAAATGAACAAGAACGTAGTTCAACAATCCAAAAACTATTTTCAAGTTCTGGTTTGGGAGAAAGAGTAGTAAAGAAAGATGATGAAGATGAAAGATGTACACTGCAGACACTGGTAGATGGTGGAGTTGGTAGTCAAGGTGGTGGCAGAAGATTTGGAGGTGGTGGTGCTATGGTGGTGATGAATAAGACCTGTTCAGGCGTGATATTAGTGATGAATATTACCAGAAATGGATTGAAGTGAATCCTGGCAGTGCACTTCTACTTGGCAAGTAAGCAAAGGTTTGAAAGAGGTATAAATATGTTAACCAACCATGAAATTTATTAACTTTCTAGTTCTTGATCGTAGGCATTTATAATTGATCAAACATCCTTATTCTCTTTCTTGTTACATACTTCTCTATGACATGCTAAAACCTTTGGTTAGCATTCTTTTGAAACTGGAAAAAGTTCAAGAATTTTGCTATCTGTCATAATTGGACCTAAAGATTTCCCTCTTTTGATTGTGCCTTCAGCTATATCTCGGCTTCATTTGCTGTAATTTTTTGGTATGCTGAAGAAGATGGCAATGAAAATGAAGAGACCTGACATAAAACTCACCCCAGTGGTCGAACTCTACCTAGTCTTTTTGAACGGAAATCCTTACTACACTCTTTTACATAGAGTTTCTTAATGTCTGCTGCAAGGGGTTGCTGAAATATAGTACTTTTCTGATGTGAACTTGGTGTCATTTCTACCATCCAAAAGACTTGCACTTTTTTTCTATGGATCTTTTCTTTTACCTCTCTTTTTGGGTTGAGAGATCTCTTCCTGGTTGTAACATTCTTCAAGTAACTTTTCCCAGAGGTCCTTTGTTCAAGTACTTTGTCTTCTTTGCATATTGCTTTCAAAGGGGGATGAAAGATTAAGGAAACAAAGTATGAATTTCATTTCTTATGTTGTTAACTTATTTATGCTTAAGTTTCTATTTGTATGGTATAAGGGAATTAGCAATCATGCATACTAACGGTACCTTAGCTCTAGTCTGACCAACTAAAACTTATTTTTGTCTATTAATTTTAAATTAATTTAGTCAATGTCTTATAATTAATTAGGTTTGGGAACAATTTGTCAGCTCCAAATCCGATCAAATCTAAAAATTTAAACTCATCAAACTCTTTTTTCCATGCGTGAACCACGCAAGAAGCTCTAATTGTACTACATGTCGACTAGTACAAAAGCTTGCAAAATTTCCTCTCTTCTACAGGAACATCCCTATAAAACTATGGCAGCTGGAGATCATATTTCTCACACAGTATCTGAATCATTATGAATATAGTGAAATTTAATGTTTAAGTTGCTTGAAAAGTCCAAGTTAACATGCTTAAACAATAGAGTTAGGTTATTGTTAAAAGTAGGCCTGTGATTCATGACTGGGCACCAATTCTAAGAGCTATGTTTCAGAAATCATGGTCAGACACGAGATGGTATTAAACAACCGACTAGTCTATGATATGGGGTAACTCCCGTTAATTCGTTCCTTCATGATTTGACGTGCTAAACATTTTCTAAACCTAATGCCATGTACTTCTTGAGAGTGATCTTCTTGTGCACTAAGTCTACGTTAAGACGAGAAAACCGACCTAGGCCAAGTCCAAGAACAACTTCTGTTCTTTACAATCCACAAATCTGAATTCTGAATATTCTTCTTTTGTGACCTGAAGTTATTCGTACAACTTGCCGCTTTCTATGGTTCACCAGATCTACTTTCACTCAAGTTGTCAATGATAACCTCATATCATTACTTTTCTTCGACCACTGGTGTTATCTTTCGCACCTTGTCGTTTAAATATTTCCATAATGATGTCTTGAAAGTGACATAGCGTCGGCGATTAGGTATGGTGCAGATCAACCAGATATTAATCTAACCAGAGTTAATAGAGAAAAAGAGTCCGATCTTAATCTAACCAGAGTTAATAGAAAAAAATATAGACAACCTGACTTATTGCCAATTCCATTTCCAACTCGGAGGGAATTCAGATTATTGGCATAGAGGACTTGACGCATTGCCAATTTCATTTCCAACTTGGAGGGAATTTAGATTGTTGATAGAGCGTCAGCTGAAAATAAGAGAACTTGAATATGACTTCAAAATTATGCAGGATAATTAAATTAAAAGATGAGGAAATATTTATAAATTAGGCCAAGTTAGATTTGTTTGAAGAAGAGCCACAATTCAAAGCTTTTTTTTTTTTGAGATTCGTTATGTAGGGTAAACATTATTGAGTAGATGTGAAAGCTTCATGAGTATTAATTGCCCTGAACAGCAATAAGAACTTCTGCTCATAAGAACTCTACAATTCCTGGATTGAAGCCTCTGGTTTCCTTAAAAACATGTCAAACTCTAAAACTGCTTTCTGTCATCTGGAACCTTGCTGCTCAACATTTGATAGAGATGTGTCTGTATTGAGATCAGTAAGACCAGAAGTTGAACAATCTTTCATGTTCCATCTTAGGAAAGAGTAGGTGCGTGCAGCTGATTGGGAAGGAGTTGGTGGCTCAGGCACAGCACAAAGACCTTCAAGCATCTGGACAACTTTGGACATGGGAGGTCTCATATACATATCATCTTGTATGCACCATAATGCAACTTTGATAAGACTCACCACCGTTTGTTCATTTCCATCCATTCCAAGCTTTGGATCTGCGATTTCTTCCAATTTTCCTTCTTCAAACTTCTTAAAGGAATAGGAAGGAAAATGGAAATTCTCTGAATCTTCTTCCGTAACATAGTTCCTCCTGCCTCCAATGATCTCAAGCAACACTATGCCATAGCTATACACATCAGTCTTCTCTGATATAGGATTGTTTGTGATCCATTCTGGTGCAAGATATCCCCTTGTACCCCTTACCGTAGTATAAACAAGACTATCATCGCGACTCATTAGTTTTGCCAGACCAAAATCTGATACTTTGGCAGCAAAATTATCATCAAGGAGTACATTTTGAGGTTTTATATCACAGTGTACGATCTTTGACTCGCACTCCTCATGGAGATAAGCTAAACCTTTTGCTGTACCAAGTGCGATATTGTACCTTGTATTCCAATCTAATAAGACGCTTGCTTCATTCTTCTTGAAGAGCCATTTATCCAGAGACCCTTTTCGCATGTATTCATAAACAAGAAGTCTGTGAGACCCCTCAGCACAGAATCCTTTGAGTTTGACCAGATGAACATGGTGAATCCTGCCTATGATGCTCACTTCAGCTCTGAATTCTTTTGTTCCCTGTCCAACGCCCTCCAATTTTTTGACAGCCAGTTGTGTGCCATCTTGAAGCGTACCCAGGTAGACTGAGCCAAATCCTCCCTGGCCAATCTTCATTGTGAAGTTCTTAGTTGCTGTACAGAGATCACTGAAACTATAGCGGACAGGCATTCCAGATAAACCTTCCAAAAAACTATCATTTTCCAAGTTTTCTTCAGGAAATTCCAGCAATCTCTTCTTTCTTCGATGGAACCAGAATCCCAGATATACTAAACCAGCAATGACAACTGCTGTCGTAGCAACTATCATTACAATCGACCAGACCTGTTTCCATCCAGTTTTTCTACTTCTGAAACTTAGAGCTGCACTTGAGACCTTAATGTATGAAATGTAACCAGAAGAGCCCTCCCGAGAGCGAGTAAAGCTTCCTAGTTGATCAAACAGAAAGCAACCACCAGTGCCTTCATGAAAGAACAGCACAACACAAGAACAATTCCGACGGCAAGCTTCTATGCATGAATTTAAGTTGGATTCTAAGAGGGGTGTAGCAAATTTCAAGGCAAAGTAATCGAGCCTCTCACCTACGTACACAAGTTCACTTGAAGAGCTATTGCAGGCTGAGGCCGCTGGAGGTCTGCAACCAAACTGGGAATTAAGAAGTGAAGGGCATTGGCACCAGTTATCAAAATAGCAAACGTAAAACGGGTCACACGGCTCAGGAACTCTGCAGGAATCTTGCGGTATCCTATTTGCTTCAGTGGTTCCTTCCCTTCCGTTTTGAAGATCATAGAAACCAATGGCCCCATTTGATCCTAAAACAAGAGCCCAAGTAGCATTTTGATCAGAGTTGTTATCAATTATGAACTGCCAAAGCAAAACTTTCCTCTCGTCATAGAAATTCCATGAATTAGAGACTACCAATGCAGAGTAAACACTGCCACCGACATTGTCGTTGGTTTTCCTACTGTCATTTCTCAAGGACCAATAGACTTGTGGAGTTCTGTAACCTCCATACAGAACCAAATCACCAGACTTGATCACAAGAAAATTTAACAATTTATTCTTGTTGGGGAAACTTTGAAGTTTCATCCCTTCCACAAACTCCTGACTAGGTAAAAGAGTGTCTGTTGGGTGGCTAAAGCTTTGCCAAAGAACTTTTTCATTATCCCCAAGCAACACCAAGTTGCCTGACTCCCTCAACTCCATTGAAGTAGCTCTTTGACCTCCAGTATAACTGGACCAGGCTAAACCATTTCCCCTTTGCAGATAAGCATTCCCAGTTTCATCGAACACAAATTTATCAGAATGACCCACCAAAAGGCCTCTATTAGCAGTCCAAACCACCTTGCCACTGGTAATGTGCTTTACAACAAGCAAAAATAGATTAACATCAAGGCTAGTATAGAAGCCAAAACCAAAAGTTGAGTTCTTGGACAGCAAGAAAAAGCCACGGTTCCCAACAGATCCCATCTGAGATATTTCAAAACCAGGATATATGAGGCCTTGATGTGGAGGGTCGGCAGTACATGTCTTGAGCGTAAGAAGTAGACACAAACAACAGACTCTGAAATGGAATAAACGCATAATTTCCATAGCTGAACCATTATAACGGCTCCAGTCCATTCCGAAACCAGTTCACACGAAACAATTACTGGATTTTGAGGTTTGTTATCCAGAAAGAGAGGTGAGAGATGGCAAAAACATATGATACGACACAAAGAGTCTTGACTTTAAACTTTGCCACATTTCCTCGACTGCGTAAGGACAGAAAAGTTTGATACTTTACTCGAAGAAGACAACTTGATAAATCCATTAATGGGAAGAGAACTATACACGGCACTAAACTAGTCCACCAACAAATCTTACTCATGTTCGATGACGACCATCGTTCCACAACAGCTTACTTAGCAGGAAAAAAGGAAGATGACCCAGAAGAGATCAATAAGAAGCTGCGTGGTTTGTCAAAAATGGCTTCTTGGCTCCTGAAGGCTGAAGCAAGAAAAAGGACAAAAGCAGAAGAAGAAAAAGCTGAGAAAATTATGAACATGTGTTGTTTTTGCTTTGCTTTTCTTGAAGAACAAGTGGGCCGAACACTCGTCGAGGAAATTATTGAAGTCAAGACTAAGATTTTCCTAGACCATGAGTCGTATGCCTCTTGTTTACAAAGAAGGCGACAAAGAAAGGAGGTGCCATGACGTCCTTCATATATCAGTTATGAGTTTCAAAGTTTCGTCTGTAGTGATTTGGAACAAGAACTAGTGCAGTCTTAATTTCAAAGGTGGTGGCGGTGGCCGGTGGGGTTGCCTTTGCATGTGTTTTCTTCAATCTTCCGATCTTTTTCACCTTTGATTTTTCTTAAACTTTGTGCCTCCATGAAGTTGATCAAAAATTCCAAAACATACTTGAAGAGCGGGCTCCAAAACTCACTAGTATTGGTAATGTGGCCATATCATGATTTGGACACGTACACTAACATGCGAATGCTTCAGAGGTCAACTCGTGCCGCGAGGTGGTTGCTGGAGCCCATCTACCTTGATAGCGAAATTTCTTCTAACTCGCTTTGCATTCCAGAACAAAAGTGATGTCAATATGGAGATTGATGTTATTTTGATGAAAATGGATACAACTTATTTTTTAAATACTGTAAATTATTATAATATTAAATATAATAAAAAGCTTTAGAAAATGGAAATCTAAAGTTGAAGTTAGTGAGTTAAATTTTTATACTATTTAAAATAAATTTGATTTAAAATTACTTATAATTTTATTTAAATTTTAAATTGAGATTAAATCTCGTGATATTTAATAAGGTTATTTTTTTGTAATTTGAAAGTCGATTATGTATAATTGATGATCTTCTACCGACCCTCTCACAAAGCAGGCAGTCTTGTACACTAAGGCTATGCTTTTTTTTTTGGTTTATTTTTTTTAAAACAAGGAATCATATTGATATTAGAATAAAAATGTAATATAATTGTTTTTATGTCCTTTCCCGTTTGGTTGAGCTTTTATCAGTAAAGCTTTTGTCAATAGAGCTTTTCTGATAAGAGCATTTTTTAAAAGTCAGTTTACTGTTTGGCCGTCAATTAAAACAACAGTTTTTTTAAAAGAGCTTCATTCAGTAGACTGTTTGGCAACATAAAAATAAAAAGCATTTTTATTAATTTTAACTATAT
>JAOTAX010000005.1:5517165-5546611 GCA_025629825.1 Erythroxylum guanchezii
ATTTATCGATAAATTAATAAAATATTCATTTATCGATAAATTAATAACCCCGTATAAGATAATAATTTTTCAGGTCCAAAAAATATTTATTTATAGAGGTTTTACTGTAATAATATTTGAATTATATCTTGATTTTGTGTTTTAAATTGTAGGAGAAGATGCAAGAATTGTTGTATAGATCATTGTCTGACAGGAATGAGCCCGATGTGGATGACATTTTCAACAACGTCTTTGGTATAAGATCAGGGTATATCAAAGGTTTTAGGCATGACCTAAGCTAATTGGTTCATTACCGTCACGGCCAGCATATATAACGATTAGCGATGCTTCAAGAGGAGAATTGATCGCTTAAGGCTCAGTTACAATGTAATGAAGAAAAGTTAGATTGTACTCTAGAAAAATTACAACTTAATGAGTAAAAACTAGTCTGTACTAAAAGAGAGTTGTCCAAGCTAAAAAAGATGGTTAAGCAAATACTTAGGTCACAGTATGTCAGTACTAGTGACGTTGAGAAGTTTTAGTTTGTCGATAGATTTTTTCTTAAGTTTTGTGATTAACATTTAATTACATGTTTTTGTATAATATGCATTTCATTTTGTAATTATGAAATATTTTATTTTATTATTATTTAAACAATATGTCACCAACAATAATTACAAAATGTGACTAAATTATAATTCAAATTATGTTAAAAACAATAGCATGAAGTAAAACTCTTGTTAATAATTATAATTAAATATTAAATTGGTAATAGGGAAGGTAAATTAAAAATAAATATTCTTCACTAAAAGTTTTTAGTTACAAGTATAAAATCGCCACCAAATCTTTTTACTTTCGCCTTACAGAACGTCTCTAATAATATTTAGCTACGCTCTAATTTTCGTAGCTAAAATATTATGCTACGAAAATAAATCATTAGTAAACATTATTATCTATACCTACGTTAACGAAACTAATTACCTTTACCTATCAAACTTAAACGTGATAATAAGTGATCTGTGATTATTTCTCCTCTGGTTGCCTATTTTTATTAGCGACGAAGGGATGATCGTGGCAAAATCTTTTGGGTGATGATTCTGATAGATTAAGAGAACAGATGAAAAGTATGGGATTAAGTGAACAGATGAAAAGTATGGGAGCTGAATGAGACAAGAATGAGACAACGCGCAACAACGGTGAGAAGGCTGACGCGCAAGAAGACTCCAGAAGCAACAATAAAAATCTGGAGCTTGGGCCTAATGGGTCAGGCCAACAAGCCCATGTCCAACAACACTACTTATTACGGAATATATTACAACTTTGGAATATATTACAACCTTTCGAGACACTTCTATTGTATGCCTATATATACATGAACAATCATCAATAAAGGCTGCTGAATAGAATGTCTTTTTTTCCTTTTATAGTGTAACTTTATCATGGTATCAGAGCATATTTTTTCCTCTCTTCTCAGCTGACAGCATCATTTTCCTGACATAGACTCTGTATAGTCATGTCTGGGCCATCCTATGCCAGTGTAGCTGGCAACCAAACACAGATGCAAAGACCCGAAGACCACCCAGCTTCACCATATTACATTCACCCCAATGAAAATCCTTCTCTTATTCTGGTGCCTTTTCTTCTGACCGGACCCAACTATCATTCATGGTCTAGGTCGATGAGAATGGCCCTATTGTCAAAAAACAAACTAAAGTTCATAGATGGCAGTATTGTTATGCCAGACAGAGAAGATTCAACTTATGCATATTGGGAAAGATGCAATATCATGGTTTTATCTTGGCTGATGCACTCAGTAAGTGAATCAATCGCTCATAGTGTCATTTGGCTGGATTCAGCAGCTGATGTGTGGAAGGACCTCCATGATAGATTCTCACAGGCAGATTCTTTTCAGATTTCAGACCTGCAAGAAGAGATCTGTGGTTTTAGACAGGGAAGTCTATCTATTTCTGATTATTACACTCATTTAAAAATGTTATGGGATGAATTTCACAATCTAAGACCATTGCCTAAATGCAAATGTCACCCTCAATGCCATTGTGATATGCTAAGCATCATTAAGTCCTATCAAGATAGTGATTGTTTCATCCGCTTCTTGAAAGGTTTAAATGAATCTTACTCCACTGTTAGGTCACAAATCATGTTGCTTGAACCATTACCAGATATCAAAAAAGTTTTTTCCATGGTAGCTCAACATGAGAGACAACTACATTCCACAACATCAC
The DNA here is from genome assembly GCA_025629825.1 of Erythroxylum guanchezii. NCBI lineage: Eukaryota > Viridiplantae > Streptophyta > Magnoliopsida > Malpighiales > Erythroxylaceae > Erythroxylum > Erythroxylum guanchezii. The sequence goes on from JAOTAX010000005.1 coordinate 5,519,388, forward strand.
AATTACCCAATTATGAATCTCAAGCATTTCTTGCTAAAACAGATACCCGAAAGAGTTTTCAGTCAAACAAAAGACCTCTGTGTACATTCTGTGGTTATAAGGGACACACAGAAGATAAATGCTACAGAAAACATGGGTTTCCACCCAACTTTACATCAGGCAATGGCAAACCAAATCACTTTCAGCCAAGAGACAACTTCAAATCCAAAACTAAAACTGTTAACAATGCAGAAACTCACTTTGAATCTGTCACAGCTGCCAGCAATGCCACTTCGGATACACACAGAGAAGCATCTCCATCCCATTTTAACCTAACACCAGAAGAATATTGTCAGTTGAAGGGTTTACTGAACAAGGACAAGGATGCCTCACACAATTCAGTCACTATACCTCAGGTCAACACACTTGCCAGAAATCACAAAGGTACACCTCTATCAGTTGAATCGACTTCATACACCTCAACTTGGATTTTATATTCTAAGGCCACAGACCACATTGTCTGTAGCCTGCATTTCTTCACTGAGTATACCACAGCCCAAAATCTCACAGTAAAGTGCCCCAATGGTCAATATGTACCTGTCACACACGTTGGTTTAGTACATATCTCTTCTCTTATTCTAACCAATGTTCTTTATGTTCCTTTCTTTTCTTTCAACCTCATTTCTGTTAGTCAACTTACTTCTTTTTCACACTGCCAACTAACCTTTACCCAACATTCTTGTGTTATTCAAGAACTCAGCAATTTGAAGATGATTGGTTTTGCTAAGCACTCTAATGGCCTCTATTATCTTACCCCTATGCCAGAAATATGTTCAGTTACACATGATGCACACAATCTTTGGCACAAACGCCTAGGACATCCTTCAAATGCAAGACTCAAATTGTTATCTAGTTTAGACAATTCTATTACATTTCAGAATGTTAATGAATGTCAAACGTGCCATTTTTCAAAGCAAAAAAGGTTACCATTTACTTTGAGTTCTTCTGTTGCTTCTTCTTGCTTTGATATTATCCATGTTGACATATGGGGACCTTACCACACACCTTCCATTCATGGCCATCGATTTTTCCTCACCATTGTTGATGATCACAGCCGTATGACCTGGGTATTTTTAATGCAACACAAGTCAGAAACTAGAGAACTAATTAAGCATTTCTTTGCTTATGTGGAGAGACAATTCACAAAACAAATCAAATGCATAAGAAGTGACCAAGGAATTGAATTTGCAATGACTGACTTTTTTGCTAAGAATGGTGTTTTGCATGAAACCACCTGTATTGAGACCCCTCAACAGAATGGAAGGGTTGAGTGAAAGTACCAACACATTCTCAGTGTGGCAAGAGCCCTAAAATTTCAGGCCAAACTTCCAACCAAATTCTGGTCCGAATGTGTTTTGCATGCAATGTTTCTCATTAATCGGATTCCTACCCCTCTCCTGTCAAACAAATCCCCCTATTCTATTCTGTTTGGTAGCAATCCCAATCTCACACATTTAAAAGTTTTTGGCTATCTCTGCTTTGCTTCTACTAAGGAAGCCAACAGAGGAAAGTTGGATACCAGGGCAAGAAAAGGTGTTTTTTTGGGTTTTTCTCCAGGGACCAAAGGCTACAAAGTTTTTGATCTAGACACCAACCAGTTTTTTTTGTCAAGGGATGTCATCTTCTACGAAAATTCCTTCCCCTTTCAAGAACTTCCCAATTCTGCCCTACCAAGCCAAATTCTATCCTCCACTGAAAATTCCCCTCTTTATGATGACCCACCAGCCTTTTCTGCTCCTGAGCCATCTTCCTCATCTGCACCTACTCCACATCTTCGACATTCCACTAGACAAACTCAAGCTCCATCCTATTTACATGACTATATCTGCCCTACATTGTCTCACACATCTCCTCACCCAACCTCCTCAGTCATTTCCTACAACAACCTCTCCTCCACACATAGACAATTTTCCCTAGCTCTTTCAGCCTTGAAAGAACCAACTACATACATTGAAGCAATGCAGTCCACTGAATGGCAAGAACCAATGCATAGGGAACTCACGGCCTTAATTCAAAATGATACTTGGGAACTCACCCACTTACCTACTGGAAAATCAACAGTCGACTGTAAATGGGTCCATCGGTATAAATTCAATCCGGATGGCTCAATTCATCGGTGCAAGAGCAGACTTGTGGCAAAAGGCTTCACTCAGCAGGCTGGTGTGGACTACACCGAGACTTTCTCTCCCGTGGTCAAACATACTACCATTCGCCTCCTCCTGGCCCTCACTGCATCCCAAGACTGGCATCTTCATCAACTTGACATTAGCAATGCCTTCCTTCATGGTGATCTGCACGAGGAAGTCTACATGAAGCCTCCCCCAGGACTTCCTCTACCTGATTCCATAATGGTCTGTAAGTTAAAGAAAAGCATCTATGGGCTTAAACAAGCCAGTAGGCAGTGGCATGAAAAACTCACCTCTGCTTTGCTCTCTCATGGGTTCCAGCAGTCAGCCTCGGATTACTCCATGTTCTTGAAAACAGAAAATCATAAATTAATCATACTTTTGGTTTATGTTGATGATGTTTTATTAGCTTGTAAAGACTTGACTCTCATCCAAAATACCAAAAATTTTCTAGATCTTACCTTTCAGATCAAAGACCTCGGTGTTGCCAAGTACTTCCTCGGCTTGGAGCTGGCCCGATCATCTCTTGGGATCAATCTCTCCCAACGGAAATACACACTGGACTTATTGGTTGAAGCTGGCTTCTTGGACTGCAAGCCCCTTTCTACTCCGATGGTTCCCCGCACCAAATTGATGGCGGATGGAGAACCTCACACAGACATCACTGGCTATCGTCGGCTCATTGGCAAACTTTTGTACCTGACCATCACCCGGCCGGATATTAGTTTCGCCGTTCAACAACTCTCCCAATTTCTGGACAAACCCACACAAATGCATATGCAAGCAGCTCAGAGGGTTTTGCGATACCTTAAAACAGCTCCTGGCCAAGGCATCCTTTTTCGACGTGATTCCACCTTGCAGTTACGGGCATTTTTTGACTCGGACTGGGCCACGTGTCCCGACTCTCGAAAATCTGTCATCAGCTTCTGCATTTTTTTGGATTTGTCTCTTATCTCCTGGAAATCCAAGAAGTAGGCCACCGTCTCCCGCAGCTCCTCTGAAGCAGAATATCGAGCCCTAGCCACGACATCGTGTGAACTTCAATGGTTGTTCTACCTGTTGCAAGATCTCGGCTTTTTTCCTTAGACCCCAGCCTACCTCTACTGTGACAATCAATCAGCCCTCCATCTTGCGAAAAACCCTGTTTTTCATGAACGGACGAAGCACATCGACATCGACTGCCACTTCGTCCGTGAAAAAATCCAATCTGGACTCATCCACCTTCTACCTGTCGCCTCACACTCTCAACTTGCCGACATATTTACTAAAGCTTTACTCAACCCTCAGTTTGACTCACTTCTCACTAAGCTTGGAATCCACAATGTCTTCCAGCTTACGGGGGGGTGATAGATTAAGAGAACAGATGAAAAGTATGGGATTAAGTGAACAGATGAAAAGTATGGGAGCTGAATGAGACAAGAATGAGACAACGCGCAACAACGGTGAGAAGGCTGACGCGCAAGAAGACTCCAGAAGCAACAATAAAAATCTGGAGCTTGGGCCTAATGGGTCAGGCCAACAAGCCCATGTCCAACAACACTACTTATTACGGAATATATTACAACTTTGGAATATATTACAACCTTTCGAGACACTTCTATTGTATGCCTATATATACACGAACAATCATCAATAAAGGCTATTGAAAAGAATGTCTTTTTTTCCTTTTATAGTGTAATTTTATCAGATTCCTTTTAAAAGTCGCAGATAATTTTTTGCTACCGGACTTTTGCGACTATTTACTTGACGATTTTTTTTTTGTCATTAAATACTTTTTGCAAAAATTTTGTTTCTTTTAGCGATGTCATATTTAGTCACCAAAACCCTTCTTTGTTTTAGTGTTTATTAATGGAATCTAAGGTAGTTATACTACTTTTGAATACAACATCACGACTTTATTTATGATTATAGTATGTAATTTAAAATTCCAATAATATTATGTTATCTCTATGTGATCTAATGTGAATGTAAAAAAAATAAAATCAAACTAGACTTGTAGAATTTTAATCAAATGACCCTTTATTTACGGAATTGTCTTGGTAGCTACGACTGTATGACAATTGCAAGTCTTGTTATCAAGGAATTTCTATTCTAGAAAGATAATTAGTGGGGTAATGGGATTGAGTCAATAATATCTTGATCAGCTCTACTCTAACGTGTTTGGTAGAAAACCCACTTGAGTTTCACTCGGTGAATGGATCCAGCTCTCAAGCCATCACCGCTTTGACTAGACCTTGCTTCTCATTTCTAAGCCTGGAAAGTGTTAAAGGATTGAAAAGGCATCGCACAAGGAAGAAACTTCTTTCGACTTTTGGGCTGAACCATCAATACGTTCAAACTTCAACCGAAACTTGGAAGTTTGCTTGGAAGCCCTCAGAGTCTAACTTGTAGACTTTTGAGACTTTCCATCGATAGAAATTTGCCTTGTTCGGCAATATTTCCTTCACAACGTCTTGAAAGGAATGGGTTTAGGTTGCAAGCACGAGGAAATTAAAGGTTTACTCATAATATATATTTTTTACTTTGTTACTATAATTATCTCAATGGTTACTAATTATGTGACTATTATTGTTTAAAATGATAAGGGAAAATGTTCTATTTTTATTAAACAAAAAGGCTTATAAAACAACTAAGCAATTATATTTTTTGCTAATCAAATATTCAAAAAAATGTTAAATTTGAAGTGTTAATTTATTATAAAGGGCAAAGAGTAAACTCCAGCGTATAAGGCTATTCACTTTGTGAAGATTGAGAGAGAATCGTCAATTATATGCAGTTTTCTTTTATATTTTATAAAGAGGCAATTTCTGTAATTTAAACATGTGACATTTTGATCATAAATGAATAATATTACTAATTAATTTATATAAATCCTGATAAATTAAGAAGATATTCCTCAAACTTTTTAAATAAAAAATAATATAATACCATTTTTTGTAATATTTAAAATTTATACGTTTCCTGTTTATTAATTAATGTTAAAGCTAAACATTATAAGTTGCGACTATTACCAAGTGATGAAGATACTAGCACTTTAGGTTTTGCCCACAAGAAACGCTTCATTAGTTTCTACATCCAAAATTTCCTCTTTGGCAATTATGCCTTCAATTCAAATCTCCATAACTATCGCAAGACCGGCATTGATTCTTTGCTTGCCCCTGTGGTACACTACTTGGTCCTCCATGACCGTGTCTAATGAGACCCAGTCAACTCTATTCATGCCTCCATAACTATATATAAGAGGACTCTTTGTCATTCATGTAGTCACAAGTAACATAAAACATCCAAAAGACAGAGTTAATCCAAGAAGCAACCAAGCAACAAGAGAAGAGGATAAGAACAAGAGGGATGGCGGGAATCATGGGTATAGCTTTCATCTCAGTCATGGTGGCAGGCCTTTTGGGATGCGCGGTGGCCAAAACGGTGCATGTGGTCGGAGATAGCCAAGGGTGGACCGTCCCACAAGGTGGTGCAACTGTATACTCAAACTGGGCTAATGGCAAAACTTTTGCGGTTGGGGACATCTTAAGTAAATTCCTCTACACCCTCCTCTTAGTTTGTCTTATATTCGTTTAAACCAAAGTTTTAATTCCGAACGCAATAACCATTACCGCAATTACATATTCATGTTATTTGTTAGTATACCCGAATTTGCAATTGTCACACACTACAACTTAACATACAATCCCTAATTTAAGATTTTGGTTTCTATTATAAGGAAAAAAAAAGAAAAAAAAAACAGAACCTGACAAAACAAGTTCATGTCTTTACTATGGTTAATCATTTTGAGTTTCTTACATATGCATGCATGGTTCCTATTGTTTTCAGCGTTCAACTTCCAGACAAGTGTGCATGATGTACTCCAAGTTCAAAAAACATCCTTTGACGGATGCACGTCAACGAACGCTATAGGACAGGTAATCACCAACGGCCCAGCAAATGTCACTCTGACATCCTCCGGCGAGCAATACTTCATTTGCACCATTGGCCGTCACTGCCAGTCCGGACAAAAGCTAGCTATTACAGTCTCATCAGGAGCCTTACCTCCAACTACAACACGTACACCACCAACCACTACTCCGACTGCTCCTTCACCTTCTTCTGGCAACACACCAGCCGATTGCACTCCGGAATCATCACCAAGCCCCTCAACGAGTGGACCATCTACCCCTACCACACCCCCTCCTCTTGATTCATCAGCTCCTATCTTGTTGGCTAGTACTTTGGTGTCCGTGTTGGCTATAACTATGTTCATCATGTTCTGAAGTAACTAGATAGAAATTTAAGGTCATGCATACTTTTCTGGAGTCATTTTTCTGTATGATGGAGATCTTACTTTTTTACTTTCCTTAGTTATATGTTTTTCTTTCTTTTGGGGATAAGGTTTGGAATTTGGGAGGATATTCCTTTAGAGGAACTTATTGTAAAAATAAAAATTATATAGAATAAATTCCTTTTTTCTTATCAAAATTTATTTCATACTCAAACCAAATGTGTAAAAAATATATTTTATTTACCATGACGATTAGTCATTTCATTATCATAATAATGCAATAATTATAACATTTAAAAGTTTGAGAAGTGTTCAAGTCTTATGAATTTTAAATAATTTTAAAATCTTTGGATCGCTGTCATGTATTTTTTGAGGGAGAATTAGGAATAACATTATTAAGGAAGGTGCATAAAGAGCACTTCTTCAGGAGCTGTTATGTTTAGGACCCATATTCTCTATATTCACCCTGCTTTCCATACCATTGCCATCTCTATATATATCTTTAAATTACTTCTTGCAGTAGCTTAGTTGATGATTTTTAGACAAAACAAAAAAGAAGGTAGGTCTATGGCTGTGATGTTATACAATTGTTTCTTTTTTTCAGCACTTATTGGGATATTTTAGGTTATTTGGTGTAAATATGGTAGGTTATTTGGTGTAAATATGGCTGTGTGAATATGTAATATTCTAGAGATAATTTTTTTACTTATTTATCTCCAGTAATTTAGGCAAGTTGTTAGTCATGTAATTTGTATATAATGCCAATTCTTATCAATGCGAACATAAACAGAAATTAATCTATTTGTGAAAAAAAAGAAGAAAAAACTCTGGCTGAGCCCAACTTTGGAAAGGATTTGTATATGACTCCGTCGCCTAGTTTCTCTAGTTCTTCATTTGGCAAGAATGTCGCCTACGCTAGTCTCTTTATGATCTTCGTCAAGCCCCCGTAACTTGTTTGCTAAAGCTTGCTTCCTCTCTTAAAGCTTTTGTGTTCATTCAATTGATTACTTTTTGTTCTCATATACTAAGAATAATGTGGAATTGCATGTTCTTGTGTATGTTGATGATTTGATTATTGGTGGTAATAACTCCGAAGCTATAGCTTGTTTCAACGCTTATTTAAGTTCATGATTTCGCATGAAAGATTTGGGCACTCTGAAAAATTTTCTTGGAATTCAAATCGCCCATGGGACCGATAATTAATTTTTGTCCCAACCAAAATATGCATTAGATATCATCTCTGAGGTTAGTATTCTAGGTGCAAAACCATGTGATTTTTCCCTTGAGACGAATCATCAATTAGCGCTCATCACTGGACCTGATTTTGAGCATCCTGATCGTTACCGATGACTTGTTGATTGGCTCATTTATTTGACAATAACTTGACCTGAGCTTTATTATGTTGTTCACACTCTTGCTCAATTCATGCAGTCTCTAAAAGATGCTCATTGGCAAGCCGCTCTCCACTTTCTGCGAAAGGGCCATCATGGACAAGACCTTCTTCGTCATGAGAGTGATTTTCATCTTAATGTTTATTGTGATTCGGACTACACCTTCTATCCCTTGACTTGCAAATCTCTTTCTAGGTATTTTATTATGTTAGGTATGTCTCCTATTTCCTAGTTTCCTCGAAGAACAAGAAACAACTTATTGTGTTTCATTCTTCGGCTGAAGCAAAGTATCGCTCCATGACCACCACTAGCTTAGAGCTCATGTGGCTTTTTCAAGCCACTTGGCATTGCCCACTCGAAACCCATGCACTTGGTTTGTGATAGTAAAGTGACATTACATATTGTTGCAAACCTAGTATTCTATAATCGCATGAAACATATTGATGTTGATTGTCATTATATTCGCGATCAATTTTAGGCCGGTGACATTGTTACTTTTCATGTTCGAACTACTTAACAACTTCTTGGGAAACAACAATTTTAATATCTCTTTCTCAAGTTGGGTATTCGAGATCTTCATGTTCTAACTTAAGGGAAAAGTATTGGGATATTTTAGGATATTTGGTGTAAATATGGTTGTGTGAATATGTAATATTCTAAAGATAATTTTTTATGCTTATTTATCTCCTGTAGTTTAGGCAAGTTGTTAGTCATATAATTTGTATATAATGCCAATTCCTATCAATGAGAAGATACATAATTCTTTAACATTTCATGCAGTACAAGATATCACGTGTACTTTTATAAACCATGTCATGAAAACACTTCATTAGCTAGGTGAGGTGTTACCTAGCTAATGTTGAGACCCATAATTAGAGTCTCAATAAAGCTCAAAAGAAAAGTTTAAGTATTTTTTAATTTTTAGTTACCGTGAACATACCTGTAGTTCCCATAAGTCAAAGTACAGATTTGAAATTTACTTGTATGTTGGAACGTATAGTAAGGGAGAAGCCATAAGTCTTCGTATTTAAAGGAAGAACTGAGAACACCTTATATGGTATTGTAGCACAAAATGCATTCATTTATTCATACATATGATTATAGCATCTACTACTCCTCATATCAATCTACAAAAATAAATTAAAATATTTAGCAATTAATAAATTAATATTTTATAATTATATCTGAAAAACCGAAGGGGGGTTAATTGTTTTCGCAAACTTTCTGCAAATTTCTTTGGCACCAACAAAATAAAAACAAACAAAACTGAAATAATAAAAATACTAGAAATTTGGTAGCATAGTTCGACACACCTTATCTACGTCTGCGGGGCTCTCACTCAGCTTAATAACTTTCATTAAAGTACAATATATTTATCCAAGGGTTTACTGAGTTGACACCACTCAACCCTTGACACTATCTCTCAACCTCACTTATCGTGAAAGAATTTCACACCCAATAGTACGACCACCTCGTACTAACCTCAACAGAGGATTTTTCTCAACTCTCTTTTGAAACAAGAACAGTAACTAAATCACTCAAGTGATTAAACGAACAACTCAACACTCAAAAAAATAATAAATATAAATAGCTTAAGTATTTAAACAACTGAAAATTAAATAACAAAATACTTGAGACAAACGAAGACGTCCCATAGATTTATCTTCTCAAAATAATTTAGCTTCAAACTTCCTTCACAAAAATCAGTCGCCATATTCCTTGACATATGCAGCAGCAGTTTTTATCTTCAAAGACCCACAGAAACGAATTCACCAAACTCACGCACACACTGACTGCAGTCCAATCATCATCATGTTTCAGCCTATCAAAAGAACACCGTGTGCAGAATCAAAAGCATCATATACGCACCCAACCAACCTATTTTCGAGGCCCACGTAATCTTCACCTTGACCACATAAATCATGCAGACTGCTCTCCTAAGATACCCAAGGTGAGACACAATTTAACTCATACAAGAACCAAGTGCGCAGTGAGCTAAAGATTTTTCAAAGACACAAATATTCCACCCAAAGGAAAATTGCACAGCCAGCTTATCTTAAAACGTGAACAATTCCGCTTCAAACAATACACCCATTGCAGATTATTCTTTCACAAATCCCCTCTAGGTTTTTTTTGCAAATAACATGTCGTAGTAGACTCCTACATAAAATCAAACAAGTGAGCAATATTTGTATAACGTGAACTCAACCATGGATGTCCATCTTGTCAATAGTCCAATAACCCAAGTACAACAGCCTATTGACGATTTGGACTTCTATTAAAACATAATCTCCACCCATCTTCATCAATCCAATTAATAATTGTAATTTTCTTATGTCTAATTTAAAATGCCAAAACAAAACAAAGAATATATAAATTATATTTTAACAATCTCCCCCTTTTTGGCATTTTTGTCACAACTCTAACACTCCACATAAATAATCATAATTGGATATATAAAGATGAAATTCACAATACTCCCCCTTAATCAAACAACAAGTTCCAAAGAATATCAAGTTTATCCAATCATCCAAATTTCTCCCCATTGGGATAAAAAGATGCCAAAAAGCAAGACAAATAGTCAAATATATATCTTGAAATCTCCCCTTGTTTGAAACTTTTACCATAAACAATCTGATGTCTCCCCCTTAAGACAAAACAGTATCAAAATGCATAATTATAGCAATCAACCATAGATGCAGCGGAAGAATCATAAGCACACAAATATGACAATTTACCACCATTCAAAACACTGAGAGATATGCCCAAAAGATAGAGAGATACCTGAGAGAGTTTCATACCAATGAGAGGGCTTAAGAGTCTTCGATAGAGCCAAATAGAAGTCACTAAGTAAACTACTAAAAGAAGAGACGTCAATAGCAACATAAAACTAAAGAACAAAAAAAATTTTCTTTCTTTTTTGTTTTGTTTTCTTTAACAACATAAAAAAATACTTCAAAAATGTAAAGCACACTGTCCCTGTGTCCCTCGAAGAATCTCAAACCTGGGCTTACTCTTTGGCTTGAATGAAGATGTGTAACATGAGTAGCCTGCAAGTTCTCAATAATCAACCTTTTTTTTTCTTTTCTTCTTTCGCTCATATCTCCAATAACATTTTATGCTGGATAATTTCTTCGGATTCAAGATAAAGAACCTCGGTTCAAATCAACTTCTATTGTTTTGATTGGATCATCATCTAAAGTAACTGAAAATTCTTCAGGTCGTGTAGTTACTTCCTCAGTAGTAACTAACTGCAAATCAGTTTCTGCAGTTACTTCCTTAGTAGTAACTAACTGCAAATCTGGGCAGTTTTTTTATTTTTCCTTCATTACGTTTTTGTGCTTGTACTTGACTCTTTTCAATCCAAGCTTGCTTCGATACCATGAGATGTTGTTGGAAATTTAATGGAGAGCGTTTAGATTTTCGATTTTGACCCCTGTGAAATATTATTTGTAGTAACTGATAACATCTTGGCCTTATATGCCCAATGACTCCATAAAAATGGCATGTCAGTACAAATCTTCGATTCTTTCTCGATGTTTCTTCTTCTCGGACAGATTTGGACATATTATTTTTATCCTTATTCACTTTAGAGTACTCACCCTTATAACCAATGCCTTGAAGATCCCCTTTAACTTTACTAATTTCGAATAACTTTTCTAGCTTTTCGGTACCTCCATTTAATATTCTCAATCCCTTTTCGGTACTTACTAATTTCATTCTAGCTTCACCAATCTCACTTGATGTCAACATCAAATTCTTTTCTAACTCTTGGATGGTGTTCTTCATGGTGAGATTCTCTTCCTTCAATCTTTCATTCTTTCTACATATTTACACCAATTTTTCGTACATTAATTCGTAAGCCTTGTAAATATTTTCCATTTTATCACTGACCTACTTTCATCACTGTCATAATCTGAGATCGAGCTTTGAGCTGAATCGTTCGCATTTTTCCTGAAATTTCCAGATTTACTCACTTTTTCGTCTTCAGTTACTTCCTTCTTAGTTACTGTTAAACAAGTAACTGAACTTTTGCTATACAAAGTAACTAAAGCATCATTCTTCACAACTTCTTCTTCACTTCTGGATTCGTTATCACTCCAAGTGCTCGTATAAGAATTTCCTTTTCTCTTCTTCATAGTATTAGTACACTCCGCTTGAACATGACCGAAGCCTTGACACTCATGGCATTGAATTATCTTTACCTTTCTTTCTCCCTTTTGAGTTTGGGCTTGTTTGAAGTTGTTGTTCGATGAGCTCCCGCCTTTTTGCCTAAACTTGAGTCTGTTCTTTTTTACTCTCTTCAACCAATTACTGAACTCTCTTATTAATAGCTCCATATCTCATTCTCGTCGGATTCATCTTCTATATCATTCGCAGTTTTTCCAGTTTCCACCTGTAGTGCCAATCCTTTACTTCTTTCTTGCTTACCTCTCAAAAGATTCATTTCGAAGTTTGTGAGGATTCCAATAACTTTTTCTAATAATAGATTATCAAAGTCGTGAGCTTCCTCTATTGCTACAGTTTTCAGAATAAATCTTAGAGGCAGTGATCTTAATGTTTTCTTGACTAATTTCACATTGAAGTATTTCTTCCCCAATTGATGTACCTGATTCGCTATATCTCGTAATTTTTCATGAAAGTCTCCAATAATCTCATTCTCATCCATTTTCAGCTCTTCAAACCGTACAGCTAACATCTGTAGTTTCGACGCTATCATAGATTTTGACCCTTCATGAATAGTTTGCAAAGCATCCCATGCTTCTTTAGCTGTTTCACAGACCGATATCATTGAGAAGCGTCCCTCATCAACAGCACTGAATATCGCATTCATTACTTGTGAATTTCCAAGTGCACTTTCTTCTTCAGTTCTTGTCCATTCAGATGGATCTTTTTGAACTGTCTCTCTTTTATTGTCAGTAATTGTCGGATGCGTCCACCTATGTACTATCAAATGCCAAGCTTTTGTATCCTGAGCTTGGATGAAGACTCTCTTCTGTGATTTCCATGTAGGATAGTTAAAGCTGTCTAACTGTGGTGGCCTGATAATCGATGCTCCTTCTCTTATGGCCATGTTTGCGAAACTAGGATCTGCACCAACTTGCTACCAAGTTCTGAATCGATGACCTTTCTCTGATACCAATTGAAAAACCAAAGGGGGTTAATTGTTTTCGCGAACTTTATGTAAATTTCTTTGGCACCAACAAAATAAAAACAAGCAAAACCGAAATAATAAAAACATCATAAATTTGGTAACATAGTTCGGCAAACCTTGTCTACGTCTGCAGGGCCTTCACCTAGCTTAATAACTTTCACTGAAGTATAATAGATTTACCCAAGGGTTTACTGAGCCGACATTACTCAACCCTTGACACTATCTCTCAACCTCACTTCTCGTGAAAGAATTTCACACCCAATAGTATGACTGGCTCGTACTAATCTCAACAAAGAATTTTTCTCAACACTTTTTTGAAACAAGAACAGTAACTAAATCACTCAAATGATTAAACAAACAACTCAACACTCAAGAAAACAATAAATATAAATAGCTCAAGTATTTAAACAACTGAAAATTAAATAGCAAAATACTTGAGACAAACGAAGACTTTCTTATAGATTTATCTTCTCAAAATAATTCAGCTTCAAACTTCCTTCACAAAAATTAGTCGCTATATTCCTTGACATACGCAGCAGTAGTGTTTATCTTCAAAGACCCAAAGAAACGAATTCACCAAACTCACGCTCACGCTGACTGCAGTCCAATCATCAACATGCTTCAGCCCATCAAAAGAACACTGTGTGCAGAATCAAAAGCATCATATGCGCACCCAGCCAACCTATTTTCAATACCCACGTAATCTTCACCTTGACCACATAAATCATGCGAACTGCTCTCCCAATATACCCAAGGTGAGACACAATTTAACTCATACAAGAACCAAGTGCGCAGTGAGCTAAGGATTTTTCAAAGACACAAATATTCCACCCAAAGGAAAATTGCGCAGCCAGCTTATCTTAACACGTGACCAATGCCGCTTCAAACAATACACCCACTGCAAATTATTTTTTTCACAAACCCCCTCTAGTTTTTTTGCAAATAACATGTAGTAGTAGACTCCTACATAAAATCAAACAAGTGAGCAATATTTGTGTAATGTGAACTCAACCAAGGACGTCCATCTTGTCAATGTTCCAATAACCCAAGCACAACAGCCCATTGACGATTTGGACTTCTATTAAAACACAATTTCCACCCATCTTCATCAATCCAATTAATAATTGTACTTTTCTTATATGTCTAATTTAAAATGCCAAAACAAAACAAAGAATATATAAATTATATTCTAACAATATCCATAAATTATTTTGAAGATTTATGAACTTATACACAGTTATGCCAATTATTAAGAGCTTCAGGTGATCAATTTAAGAGGCAAGGGTATCACCTTGCTTAATATAGTTCAATTTATATTTTAAAAAAACATATGCCTTTAATTATTTACAATTAGTAGAAAAAAATAATCTATAGCTCAGACTTAATGCAACCAAAAATTCATAAATAAAATTTATTGTAATCAAAATTTAAAAAGACTACATACGACTCAGCCCACTATATCCAACCCAGACCATTAGTATTCCCACTTGTAAGTTGTGCATGCCCCACGAGAAAAGTAAATTCAATTAAGCAAGCAAAATTCCTGTTTATCAGTCTGAACTCTGTGGAGAGAAAGCGTGAGGAAAGCATCATTCAGAGCTATCTCAACTTTTTCTGTTGAACCTTTAATTCAAGTCTCCACGACTTGACATACACGGCCCAGCATTCTAGCTGACCGTGTGGAACAATTGCTTGGTCTAATTAGACCCAATCAACTATATGCATATGCATGCCTCCATGACTATATATAGTACCTAATTATGTGACCAAGACATTAGACAAATAACATAGGAATACCAAAACATAAAGGAAGAGAACAAGCGAGGAACTAGGAAGCTTTTGAGGGTGAACTGTTAATACAAAATATAAAAGAGAGATGGCAAGATTTGAGGGTGTAGCTTTTGGCTTTGTCATGGTGGCGATGTTGCGTTGTCCAGCAGCGCAAACTATACATGTGGTGGGAGATGGCTTAGGCTGGACAGTGCCGCAAGGCAGTGCAACGGTATACTCAAATTGGGCTAATGACAAGACTTTTGCAGTTGGCGACATCTTAAGTCTGTCTCTTCCTATAATAATTGGCAATCCACATAGCAATCGGAAATTTAAAACCTTTGTACATATACTCCTTAAAAGTCCTCACCAGAGTTGGATTAAGGCTATAATGTTAATATTTTCTAGACTTTCACAATTACGATTTCTATCAAAACTTT
This sequence comes from Erythroxylum guanchezii, assembly GCA_025629825.1. Lineage (NCBI taxonomy): Eukaryota > Viridiplantae > Streptophyta > Magnoliopsida > Malpighiales > Erythroxylaceae > Erythroxylum > Erythroxylum guanchezii. The sequence goes on from JAOTAX010000005.1 coordinate 5,534,582, forward strand.
GGAAATCCCTCTCTGCGTTGTTCACCTGAAACTACTTGTACTTTCTAATATATTGTGCATGGTTTCATCATTTTCAGCATTCAACTTCCGCTCCAATGAGCACGATGTGCTCACAGTTCAGAAGTCATCATTCGACGCATGCACATCAACGAATGCTATTGGAGACGCAATCAACACCGGCCCGACAAACATAACCCTTTCCTCTGCTTGCGGGCGAGCACTATTGCATTTGTACCATCGGACGCCGCTGCCAGTCTGGCCAGAAGCTAGCTATTACAGTCTCATCAGGAACACCAGGCTCCATGCCACCATCTACCACACCTGCACTACCAACCTGTAAGTAAAGGTATATGACTAGAAATTGTGTTACTTTATTATTTGCTCAGGTACATACTTATACATATGTTGATTTAATCTTGACCATACACTTGTTAGGAATGACAAAATAAAATAGGGGGTTGAGATTTATTCTATTATGTCCTTCTTTGTTGTCTAATTCTTTTGTCTATAGCGTCTCTCGTTCCTCTCTCGATTCTTCTCATTAACACCCCCACTCAACTAGGTTCAGTTTGGTGGTCAGAAGTTGAAACCGCGTCGAGCTTAGGAGTTTTGTGAGGATGTCGGCAAGTTGATTGTCGGTATTTACGTATCTGATTTCTAGTTCTCCTTTCTCCACTTTGTCTCTTATAAAGTGTTCGTCTAATTCGATGTATTTTGTTCTTGAGTGAAAGAGTGGGTTTTGAGCTAGGGATCGAGCTCTATTGTTGTCACTCCACAAAATGGGTTTGTGAGGGAGAGAAAACCCTAACTCAGATAGCACATACGTGAGGTAAGTGAGTTCGGTTGATACATGAGATAGGGCTCGATATTCAGCCTCGGTGCTGGACCGTGCCACTGTTGTTTATTTCTTGGAGGTCCAGAAAATTAGGTTTCCCCTAGGAATACACATCCTTAGGTTGTTGATTTACGATTATCGGGGGAGCTAGCCTAGTTAGAGTCACTGTAGGCATGAAGATTAAGAGGCGACGATGATGGTTGAAGAAGCAGGCCCAAATTTGAGGTTCCCTTTAGGTAACGCAAAACCTTTACATGCAATCCAATGTGTGTTTAGAGGATTTTGTAAAAATTAGCTTAATTTGTTAACTGCGAATCTGATGCCTAGTCTTGTATTGCACAAATACTGAAGAGATCCTATGGTACTTAGATAGAGCTTTGGGAATTCAAATGGTGTGCCATCCCACAGAGACAACTTGGTTACTGAAGTGATTGGTGTGGAGCAAGACTTGCATGACGACATGTTTGTTCTGGTAAATAAATCTTCGATATATTGTTTCTGTGAAAGATATAAACAATTCTTGTTTCTGTATGCTTCAAAGCCAAGGAAATGATTTGTACTTGTTAAGTGACTGTTTCACCACAATAGTTTAAGCTGTTGTGTGAGGGCAACTTAATTGGCTTTATATATTCACTAACACACCCCCTCAAGTGAAAGCCTTTTGGACTTGAAATTTGCACAGGTTCACTCTACCTTGTGCTGAATAATAAGTGGGTGGTAGGATTTGAACTCAAGACCACTTGGTCACAAAGGCTCTGATACCATGTTAAGTGACCGTTTCACTACAATAGCTTAAGCTGTTTTGTAAGGGCAACTTAATTGGTTTTATATATTCACTAACAATATTCCTAAAAATTTTAAGTGCAAACTGAGATAGTAATGAACTAATAATTGCATGAATTACTTGAGTTGAATTTCTTGTGATTGAATATCATCTACATAAACCAGTAGCATTGTAATGGTTCCATTTTTGTTTGAGTAAATAGAGAAATATTTGATCTTGAGTTGCGAAACCCCCACTAAGATAGTGCATGTTTTTGTTTGTGAAACCAAGCCCTAGGAGCTTGTTTCAATCCATAGAGAGCTTTATCCAGTTTGCATACATGATGTGGCTTTGTTTTGCTTTCAAATCCTTGTGGCTGGTTTATATAAACAGTTTCATATAACTCCCCATGTAGAAATGCATTGTTAATGTTAACTTGTTGAATCTCCCAGTGATGGGAGACAACAAGTGAAAGGATTACTCTTCTTGTTGAGGCTTTCACAACAAGGCTAAAAGTTTCTGAAAAATCAGTGCTAGGGGTTTGATTAAATCCTTTGGCAACAAATTTGGAATTGTGTTTAGAGACTATCCCATTAGCATCATATTTAGTCCAGAACACCTATTTTGTGCCAAGAATATGCATGGTAGGCTCATAGGGGATAAGTGTCCATGTGTGATTCTGTTATAGAGCATTGAATTCATCTTGCATAACTTGAAACAATATAGGACTGTTTAGAGCCTCAGAAACTGTTGTAGAGAAGGAATAGAGTTTGGGTTTGAAAATTTCACTTTTGGATCAAGTTTGCATAGGATAAACATTTTGTATGTGTGGAAATGAACGATTTGATTCAGTGTTTGGTGTGGTTGATAGAATGAAATTAGGTAAAGTATTTTGTGTATTTGGTGAGGATGTAGAATGTAATGGTGAGCTAGGATTTTGAGAGCTTACTTGTTTGTTGAAGGATTCAGTAGAGTGAGAGCATTATGCTGAAGGAGAGTGATTTGTGACAGCCTTTAATGAAGGTGAAGGTGTACCAATTGGAGTTGAGGTTAGAGTGAAGGTAGGGAGACTTGGTGAAGCTATAGGATAATTTGGATGTGTGGGAAAGAGTTGAGAAAATGGAAATTCTTCCTTGCTGAATTCAACATGACAAGATATTACGATTTTTTCTTGATTAGTCAAACATTTGTAACCTTGATGCATTGAGCTATACCCAAGAAAGACATATTTAGTGGTGTGAAACCTAAATTTATGATGAGAGTAATATCTGAGATAGGGAAAACAACTATATCCAAAGGTTTTGAGATGAAGGTACTTTGGTGGTTTGTTGTACAACTTTTCATTGGTGAGAGGTTGTTTAGTCTAGGAGATGGGAGATTATTGATAAGATAGGTGGCTGTGGAGAAGGCTTCTAACCAATAGGTGAGTGGCATGTGAGCATGAGATAAAAAAGTTAGTCCCATTTCAGTGATGTGTCTATGTTTCCTTTCAGAAATACCATTCTGTTAGTGAGTGTAAGGGCAGCTAAAGCATGGTTGTATTCCATGTTTTGTGAGGTAGGGTAAGATAGCTTTATATTCACCTCCCATATCAGAGTGTAGAGCTTTGATTTTCCTGTTCAATTGAAGTTCAACATTGGTTTTGAATTTGACAAAGACAGATAGGGTGTTAGATTTTAGTTTTAGAGAATAAAGCCAAGTGAACCTTGTATAGGCATTAATAAAAATAAGGTAGTATTTATACCCTTCAGTTAAGAGATGTGGAGAGGGTCCCCAAATATTTGAATATATGATTTCTAAAGGATTTTGAGCAGTTATAAGTTTGAAAAGGCAATTGATGCAATTTTCCTTGCTTACAGGCATCACAATGAGATAGATTTTTGAAATTAAAATTGAACTTCATTGAACTCAAAATTTGTCTCAAGATATTGTTGGAAGGATGTCCTAATTTGGCATGCCAAACATTTACATTTTTCTGTGCTATGTTTGCCTCACAATGACTGCCTAATGAAGAGACTTTTTATTGGGAAGAACTAGACTTAGAGTATGGTTTCACGACTGGCCTGATATTGTTGTGTTGTTTAGTGGCTTTGAGCTGTAGAGGCCATCCGAAAGCACTCCCTTAAGCAAAATCTTCCCTGTTGCTTTGTCCTTAAACAGATAATTTTCGTTAGTAAACTTAACAAAAATGTTGTTGTTGTAGCGCCCCACTCCTACGAGACCCATACCTAACATCCTGAGTGATGTCCGAGTGCGAATCTCGCAAGGGTGGCCTGCTAGAGCAGTCAAACACTCATAAATCAATCATTTAAAAAAACAATATAGGCATATTTAGAGATCAGTAATCAAAATCGGGCCCATTCTTTTCTTTCATAACATAAAAGTCACAATAGTTAACACTACACTCCAATTCATTCTAATTTACAAATCTTTCCAATATGGGAAGTTATTACATGCAGAAACATATTCAAATACACATTATACAAAAGTTGCGGAATACATAAATAAGAAAGCATAAATGTAGATGCCAACTGATCCCGACCTCTACCTCTTATTTGAATGTAGTGGCTATACTCTCGTTTGTCCAACGGGGTAACTCTTCTGAACCTGAAAAATAGTTGCAAATTTTGGGTGAGTTTTGCGAACTCAATGAGTGGCCATCAACGATGGCTCACTCAGTTACATAACACACAATTCACATCATTTATTTGATAATCATATTAAATCACATACACTTGATCCATCGTTTCACATTTTACATTCAACACATTATAATCACTCATATCATGTATATGTAGTGCATATGAGACTCACTTTCTATTTGTTACTTTGTTGTGATCGAGTGCCTAACTTTCCTGTATCCATTGTGGATACCGGGCTCATTGATAACTGTCCTGTATCCATTGTAGATACCGAGCTCATTGATAATTATCCCGTATCCGTTGGGGATACCGGGCTCATTTTATATAGTGAACCTTTGGCTCTTAATCACTTTATGAGCTCGAGGCTCTTTTTCACAATCTGAGCTTTAAGCTCTTTTTTGGTGGCTACTCTGGTCACAACTGCCTTTATCTTTCATACATTCAAGAAATGGAATGCATCAATCACATTTGCATATTCTCATTCAATCACATTCGCATATCATTAAACCTTAGTCCGACATTCAACATTAAAGTTGAGAATCACATTTTCATTCATATACAAATGCACATCCAGAACACATTTATCATCAGATCGTGATCTGGCATTTAACAATCAAATTATGTACACTTATTTCAATCCAATTCACATACAAGGAGCACTTCAATGTTCTCACATTTATCAGAGCACTTCAATGTTCTCACATTTATCAAACTCCTCAGACATATATTGTTCGGAATCAACACATTCACATTGCATAATCATTTAATTCGTAACTTAAACAAAACATACAATAAAGTAAGACCATCTCGGTCTACTCACAGTACGTTCCAGATTAGCATTAGCTTCAATGATCTGGAAATGTTTAAATGCGGACGTTTATACTGCACATTAAAATTATGCAATACACACAATGCACACACATTAATATTTGCACAATTATATATGTATTCATAGATCCATATTTATGTTTATGGAATATGTACAATGCATGTTTATGATAATCCCGAGTATCGCTCTATCATTCACATCACGTAAACATTTGTATTCCCAAACTCGTATAAGTACCACTTATATTTATGGTTTATTCCTCAATAAAAACATTAGAATCTAATTCATAACCCAACGAATCATTTCAGATTTTTCTCCAAACACTGACTTTTGGGTATATTGTCCTATATCATTTAAACAACGAAAATGAAGTAATTTGGGAACACTTTCTATTTGAAAACTGTCCTTCTATCTTATTAGTTTCTAATGACACCAAAATCATTCAATTTGGTTCAGTAGTGTGAAAGTCATACTCTAAATATTTTCGGACTGCTTTTATTATGTGGCAGTGCCCTATAGTTAAATTCCACTCAGAAATTGAAATTCTTAAATTCTGATTAAGAATTTGATTTCTTTAGATAATTTGTAGTCCTGTGTCTCTAGTTTACTCCAAATCAAGAATCAGTCCGTTTGCATAACTACAAAAGAAGATATGCATAAAATACCGATACATGTTCAGTGCAAAGAAAAGTTCGTTGCAATGAACTCCTCCTGAGAGGAATTCTCGCATAATTTTCACAAGTTCACCACGGAGAAACCTAGAGTTGGCTGCGGCAAACTTTACCCGAAAGAAATCCTAGTTAACTTTCAAGTTTGCCTCGATGAATTCCAGAAGTTTGCCGTGGTAAATTTCCACAACTTCTATATTCTCATTTTTTATCTTTGTTTATCATATATGTTCATATACTATTTCTCATTTTTGAATATCCACAACTTCCATTTTCTCACATTCTGACTTATCATCACTTTTCTCACTATTTCTATTAGCTTAAGCACTTAACACATGCTCATGTGTGTGACTCATACTCATGCAACTCAAACTAGGGTTCAGTTGCTACTATCTACTATAACATGTCTAAAATGCATGTAACTTGACAAATATTTCAGAAAAATGCCCATATAAGATACTAATTCTGGGCTCTCATACCAAATTGTATCACCCCACTCCTACGAGACCCGTACCCAATATCCTGAGTGATGTTCGAGTGTAAATCCCGCAAGGGTGACCTGCTAGAACAGTCAAACACTCATAACTCAATACAAAAATTTTTTTGAAAAGCAATATAGGCATATTCAGAGATCAGTAATCAAAATCGAGCCCATTTTTTCTTTCATAACAAAAGAATCACATTTGTTAACACTATACTCCAATTCATTCTCATTTACAAACCTTTCCACTATGGAAAGTTATTACATGCAGAAACATATTCAAATACACACAAAAGTTGCGGAATACATAAATAAGAAAGAATAAATGCAGATGTCAACTGATCCCGACCTCTACCTCTTATTTGAATACAATGGCTACACTCCCATTTGTCCAATGGGGTAACTCTTCTGAGCCTAAAAAATAGTTGCAAATTTTGGGTAAGTTTTGCGAACTCAGTGAGTGACCATCATCGATGGCTCACTTAGTCACATAACACACAATTAACATCATTTATTTGATAATCATATTAAATTACATACACTTGATCCATAGTTTCACATTTTACATTCAACACATTATAATCATTCATATCATACATATGCACTGCACATGAGACTCACTTTCCATTTATTACTTTGTTGTGATCGAGTGCCTAACTGTCCCGTATCTATTATAGATACTGGGCTCATTGATAATTGTCCCTATCTATTGTAGATAATGGACTCATTGATAACTGTCCCGTATCTGTTGGGGATACTGCGCTCATTTTGCATAGTGAGTCTTTGGCTCTTAATCACTTTATGAGCTCGAGGCTCTTTTTCACAATCTGAGCTTTAAGTTCTTTTTCAGTGGCTACTCTGGTCACAACTGTCTTTATCTTTCATGCATTCATGAAATAGAATACATCAATCATATTTACATATTCCCATTCAATCACATTCGTATATCATCAAACCTTAGTCTGGCATTCAACATTAAAGTTGAGAATAATATTTTCATTCATATGTAAATGCACATCCAGAACACATTTATCATCGGACCATGATCTGACATTTAACAATCAAATTATGTAGACTTATTTCAATCCAATTCACATACAAAGAGCACTTCAATGTTCTCACATTTATCAAACTCCTTGGATATATATTGTCCGGAACCAACACATTCACATTGCATAATCATTTAATTCGCAACTTAAACAAACATACAATAAAGTAAGACTATCTCGGTCTAGTCACAGTACGTTCCATATTAGCACTAGATTCGATGATCTGGAAATGTTTAAATGCAGACGTTTATCCTGCATATCAAAATTATGCAATACATACAATGCACACAAATTAGTATTTGAACAATTATATATGTATTCATAAATGACCATTTATGTGTATGGAATATGTACAATGTATGTTCATGACAATCCTGAGTATCGCTCTATCATTCACATCACGTAAACATTCGTATTCCTAAACTCATATAAGTACCACTTATACTTATGGTTTATTCCTCAATAAAATCATTAGAATCTAATTTCATAACCCAACGAATCATTTTAGATTTTTCTCCAAACACTGACTTTTGGGTATATTGTCCTTGATCATTTAAACAATGAAAATGAAGTAATTTGGGAACACTTTTTATTTGAAAACAGTCCTTCTATCTTATAAGTTTCTAATGGCACCAAAATCATTCAATTTGGTTAAGTAGTGTGAAAGTTATACTCCAAATATTTTCGGACTACTTTTATTCTATGACAATGCCCTATACTTAACTTCCACCCAGAAATTGAAATTCTTAGAGTCCGATTCAGAATTTGATTTCTTCAAATAATTTGTAGTCTTGTTCTCTAGTTTACTACAAATCAAGAATCAATCCATTTGGATAACTATAGAAGAAGACATGCACAAAATACCGATATATGTTCAGTGTAGAGAAAAGTTAGCCACGACAAACTCCTCCTGAGAGGAATTCTCGCATAATTTTCTCAAGTTTACCGTGGCGAAACCTAGAGTTAGCCGTGGAAAACTTTACTCAAAAGAAATCCTAGCTAACTTTCAAGTTTGCCGAGGCGAATTCCAGAAGTTTGTCGCGACGAACTTCCACAGACACCTACCTAGTTTTTCAACTTGAAGTCTGACTTTGAGGCTCTTCTAAATAGAATTTGAATTCAACTTCTGCACTAAAAATGTAGCCATATGTCTATATTTTACTACAATTCGAGAATTATCTCATTTGGATAACTAGAGAAAAAGATATGGCTAAAGAACTGAGGTATACTTAGAGATCATGTTGCTGATATATTTTCCAGATCAACTACCAATTTTGTTTCCAAATCTCACCCTATCACAACCTATACAAAGATCACCCTTTCCTACTCCCTCTACTCCTCATCCTCATTTCTACACTTATCCATAAACAACTCCTAATCCATTATTTAGCATGTATACGAAACAAAACATCAATATATACATATACATGGTCATTTCTTCACCAACATTCTAACATATATAAAACTCCTTGTCATGATCATTCAACCTCTAAAGCATTTCTATAAATCATTACTCATCAATAAAAGCAAGAAATTTACACACCCTTCGCCATTCACGACACCTATATACTCAAAACACCATCATTTGCGGTTTAACCTCTAACAAACATTATAAATGTTTCATTTAACCATGCTCATGTAATTTAAAGCATAACTTACTTGATTTAGCTTCTAATTCTTCAAAATCTTCAAGAAAATAAAAAATACCTAACTTCGAACACAACCCATGATCATCACCATCTTTACGGTTGGAAGGTTAGGTTTTTTAGTGGGAATGAAAGAGAGAGCAAAGTGAAGGAGTAGCAAATGGAAGATGAGAGGTTCAACGTGGGTGGAGATTTGAAGAAGCAAGATCCAGAAGAAGAGAAGAGAAGCTACGAAGGAGAGAAGAAGAGAACCAAAAACAAAACACAGAGCAAATAAAAAGGGGGGGGGGGGTGTTCAATAAAATTAATGACTATGACATGTGTCAATTGCACCAATTTCTAAAGCATTAAAATAGGTTCCTTCATTTAACTAGTCCAATCAATTTCAATTTCTACTCCAATTGTCCCCCAATTTTCAATGGTACTTGCCAAAAAATCCTAAAGTCTTTCATCAAAATTTCTATTGCCATTGGACAGTAAATTCTACTACCATTTATTCATAGTTTTGCCTCTTGATAATTTTTCTAGTTCAAAATACCCAGCAATTTCAGAAAATTACCCCAAAAATTCCAAAAATCCCAAATCAGTACATATACTCTCCAAATCAATTTTCAATACAATCAAACCACAATTCTTAATAAAATCACATCTATAGTTCAATTATACCCGACAATTATCAATGAATGCATGTACAGTCATTTTAATGTGTACAGAAATTCAAATTCACATGTATGTGTGCTAACATTATGCATGAGCATGAAATGTAATTTTCTAATCTCTTATTGCTATTTTCTTAATAACTGAAATCTAGAGCTCCAACCCTTAGTATGAGAACGGGATGTTACAGTTGTCTTTGGTGAGTTTAGAAATGCTGAGTAGATTTTTGATTTTATTTGGAACATACAAAATTTGTTTTAGTGCAAGAGGTGTGTATATATTGTATAGGAAATGTAAGTGAGATGAGCCAATGTTAGTAATACGAAGAGAGTTACCATTACCAACAGTGAGTTGATCATTTCCACCATATTCTTAACTTATTGATTGATTATTGAGATCTACTGTGATATGATTTGTAGCCCCATTGTCTATAAACTATGCATTGTTGTTGTCTTCTTCAGATGAGGAATTTTCATGCGGATTTTGAGCCAAGTAGGATTGAGGATACTTTTGCGCATTGTTTTGTGTATATTGAGTGAATGTGTTCTATTTCCATAGTTGGGTAGTATTGCCTTTCCATGAGACATCAAACGTTTTATGACATTTTAGTGCTTCATAGCTTGGTTTATAACACAGTTGACAGAAGATTTTGTTTCCATTCCATCTACCTCCTCTCCTACGATTTCCTCTTCCTCTAAATCCACTTCTTCCCCTGTAATTGTTCTAATTAAAAGTTGCATAATTTGCAGTTGGTAATGAGATTTCTACTTGATTGATTGTGTTCAATTGCTCTATTCTTGTTTCATACATCATAAGAGAGTATTGCACTTCTTGTAAGGTTGAAGTTTTCATAAAGTGTGTTAGATAAACTACATCAGGATCATATTCATGACTAAGGCCATTTAGAGCGGTCAATGTTAATTCATACTCAGTGATTGCATGTCCTGCTACTTAAAGTGAGTCTCCTATGGTTTTAACATTTTGCATGTATTGATTGCGGTTTGGCTCTAGGTTGTATATATATGCGTTGACGTGTTGCGGTTTCTGATGTACTTATGTTTGATTGTAAACAAATGCTAGAAGGCTACTGCTTTTAAAGTGTAATGGTAGGAAATAGGAGAGGAGTTTAAGGGTAGGGCAGTATGTTGGTTATTGCACTACCTTATGTATTTTGAGTGTTAAGAGATTACCTACAGATAATCTCTTATGTTGTACATAACTTTTTAATTCTTTATAAAAGTTTCCGATTTACCCAAAAAAAAAACATTCTGCATATATTCTGATATGGTGTGTGAGCCCTTTTTAATAGTTGAAAGTTGATGCTTTAGTTAAAGAACTCTAACCATGGATGTTTGAGCATAGAAATTCTTCAAAATTTGCCAAATTTGGTAGGATGAATTTGAATGATTTACATGTCCTATTACTTCTTCTCTGATTGTTGAAAATAACCAGTATAACAATAGTTGATCTATTTTTCACCATTGTTTGTATTCTGCATTTTCGATGACTTGGTTTGTGTCTGCAATGATGGACTAAGGAGGAGGTACTATGCTAATGAAGTTTTCAAGCTCAAGGGCTCTTATGGTTGCAAAGATTTGTGCTCTCCAATTTACAAAGTTTTTTCTGTCAAATTTTATAGGCAAATTGAAGTTTAGCGTCTTTGTTAAAGCTTAAAAGTCAAGAGAGGATGATGTATCGTTTGGGATAGTGGCAGATGACCTAGAATTTTCTTCCATTTTTGAAGTTGGTTAGTGAAAGCTCTGATACCATGTAAATAAAGGTATATGACTAGAAATTGTGTTACATTATTATTTGCTCAGATACATATTTATACATTTGTTGATTTAATCTTGACCATACAGTTATTAGGAAGGACAAAATAAAGTAGAGTGTTGAGATTTATTCTGTTACAAGAACTTGTACTTGTCCAACTAGCTAGTGCTGACATATCTGTTGTGCCCTTATGTCCTAATGTAAAGTTGTGCCTTGCGTTTTTTGTAGTGTCCTTTACACACTGTTTGGTTACCATCCTCGGACGTGAGGACGGATGACAAGGACAAAAAATTCTGTCCTTCGACGTATTTGCTTACTGAGGACAGAAATTTCTGTTCCTCTCAAAACTGAGGTACGAAAATTCTTGTCCTATGGACAAGAATTGAAAATGTCAAAAATAGCCTCATCTTTCCAAACCTAACACCAATAATAATATTAATTAATATTATTAATAATATTAATTAATAATAATATTAATATTATTAATTAATTATTAATTAATAACATCAATAATAATAATGATAATTATTAATAATATTAATTATTGATAATATTTTTAATTAATATTATTAACTATTTTTAATATTATTAATAATATTAATAATATTATTACTAATTAAAGATTAATAATAATAATAATAATAATAATAATAATAATAATAATAATAATAATAATAATAATAATAA
>JAOTAX010000005.1:5546711-5560703 GCA_025629825.1 Erythroxylum guanchezii
CTATTTTCTGTTCTGTCCTCGGCAACCAAACACATTTTTGTACTCAGGACGAAGACAATTATCTCTGTTCTGTCCACTGCAACCAAACATCTCACTGTCTTCAATTCTTGTTCTGTTCCGTCATGTCCTGTCCCGTCCCGTCCCTATCTGCTGAAGACGCTAACCAAACGCTGCGTTATTGTCTAATTCTTTTTTTCTGTAGCGTCTCTCTTTCCTCTCTTGATTCTTCTTCGTTAACACAACCACCATTACTCCAGCCACTCCCTCCCCATCTTCTGGGATCACACCAGCCGATTGTATTCTGACCCCATCACCAAGTCCCATAATCACTCCTCCTGGTTCCGGAGATACTCACGTTTTGGCTAGCTTGCTGTGCACATTGGCCCTAACCATCGGCTTGCTGCTCTAAAAGACTAGTTGGTCGTGCATTAGTTCTCTTGGAGAAGTTCTTCATTTAATAAGATTTGTAGTTTCGTGTCCCACATTTTGTTTGACAAGTAGGGAATTCTTCAGTTATCTATGTTGTTTGGAATGGATTGGACCTACAAATGAGAGGATTCCTGGGGAAAATTTATAACTATTTCATAGTGTATGTAGCTTTTTCTTTTGTGATTTGTTTTATGGAAATCGTAATGTTTGTAGCTTTGGATGATAGACTATTGAAAAATGATGATTAAATTTGAGAATAAATTTCATTTTTTGTGATATATATAGTTATTTAAGCTCAGACTCAAATGACTCCAAAACTCATTTTCGTCACTCATCATGATCTTTGCATTCTACTTAGTATGTGAATCATATTTAAGTCTGTATGTACATGGAATGAGAACTTTTATATACTTATATATTTATGAGAAAAACTCAAAGATTATAATTATTAGAACAGAGGATAATTATTTAAGGAGTATAAAAATCATGTTAATTTTTTAAATGCAATACTGATTCTTCTAATTCTATTATTTAGTATTAATTTTTAGACCAATAAAATGTCAATTTTAGTTATTTTGAGTTTTTGAAGAATGCTTATTCTGCTTTAGAAATCAGTTTTTATGTATATGTACCCTTATTCAAATATTTACTATCTTATATTCAAAATAAAATAATGAACAAAATATTGAGTCACTAATTACTATATAAAAATAGTTAATAAAATTTCTTAAGAAGTAAATAACAAAAGTTTAATCTTTTTATTTTGAATGTAAATTTAAATAGATCAAGTAGGATAATATAATCTTTACCAATCACAACATTATATTTTAGACAAACATTTAGTAAATTATTAGATGCATTGTAATAATCTGTTAATTATGTATGTTAAATAAATTAATAATTTAAAGTTAAATAATATATTCAACTCAAATGATTGTAGAGATTTTTCCACATAAAAGCTAACTTAATTTTTTAAACATATAATTGCACGTCAATTTGCAAGTAACACGATTATTTTTTTTTTGAAATAAAAAAAATATTGCTCAAAACGTCATAAAGCTACAATGTACAATCCTATGATCAGGAAAATAAAAAAGAAACATTCACTAGAAGTCACTGCCTGTGAACAACCCAAACGCAACCTCATCTACTAAATATGCCTAACGCGGTCTCATTGCTAAAGAAATGCCCTCATGCTTTCCAGATGCAACAAGAACCTCTCTAATCACATTAACTATGCAAAAGTGTGTATTGAGATACTTAAATTCGCGATTCTTCTGGATAATCTTTCGATGATAAGTGGGGGAGATAAAGGTGCAATGGTTATATATAACTATTTATTGGAAAATAGTTATTCGTTTTGATAAAATATTTATATTTTCCAATAAAATATTTATATTCTCAGTGTTTTACGCATTTGGATTAGTGAACTTGTGTCTCTTTTTTTTTTTTTTTAAAGCGGAGGAACCGCAACGGTTATCATTTAGATGCGCATTGAGTAAATTTCTGGATTCACCAAATAACTTGCAAATCATGCTAATTGGATATTCTATACTATGCAAGTTTTGTACGACAAGTTCGATCAAAAGAGCATAAGTAAAAAAATTTAAACACAAGATCTTTTGATCACGTGAAGTTTCCTCTTTTTGCTCCAAGCGTTAAAGTAAGTCATTCATCGAAGCTTGCAACTCTTTCCAGATCGTGACAAGCCTGATATGAAAATCACGTCTGGGAATATAACGTGATTTCTAGACGGCAAGGATAGGGGAGATGAAGAGATTAAAACAAATTAAAGATAAATTTAAGTTGAGAATTTTGATTTATTAAACTAGGGCAATTAAAATTAAATTAAATATAATTTTTAAAGAAAAGTTATATGGGTATCACATAATCAAGTCAATCCTTGATATATATATATATATATATATATATATATATACACATGATTCTTTATTTTAATTCATTTTAAATTCAATAAGATTAAGTTCATCCTTGTTAAATAAAAAAAAATGAAAAATGAGGTATTTTTAAATACCTCTTATTTTTTTCCTCTTCACTTTTCTTCTGTTCTCTTCCTCTCCCTACCATCCCACGAACACGTGACCAAGGGCAAGCCCAAATGATCTATAGCCACCGAAGTAGCCAAGAAGATGGTGTGACGAAAGGCGTGCTTTTAGTAGTATTGCATTTCAATTGTCTAGTCACCATGTATTCTACTTTAAAGCATCTTATACTACACCTAGCCAGTGGCTACCAAGAGCCTTAGAGAGGAGAGGAGATAAGACAGCTAATCAACGGCTTTTTGTTTAAAGTCATTGACTGCTCCAGCGTCAAAGCCATACCAGTGTACACAACTTGGAACTTCAAAACCGTTGTTTTGTGCTATTATTCTGTTGGTGATTTTTTAGTTATACTTAACCTTGCATTATGTATTATTACTAGTGTGATCAGTAGGATAAAGAAAAGGTATTTTAGAATACGTTATTTGTATGAATATAATTCACGGGTTTCATTTCTAGCATTCCTTAATATATAATTATTACAATGAGAATTTTCGTAGACATATAAGTAATGTTTTAAATAAATTTATCATTTTGGGCCAATTCAGTGAATTTATTTTCTAACAAGTATCCACACGTTTGTTTAAGTATCTCCATACTTTAGTTTATAAGATCGACTGCTTATTTCATAAGAAAAAAATAAAATATGTGTTAGTACTTCTTTTTATATTTTATTAATGTCCAATTTTAATAGAAAAATGTCTAGGAATAATTTAGGGATAATACTTAAATTCAATGTGAATTTCATAATTATAAATTCATCATAATTTCATTTATAATGTATAATTATCACACAAACTTTATCATATATATCTAAATATGTACAAAGATAAAGAATGTATTTAAATATTTTGTCACTAAACTACAACCAAAACAATTTGTTATAATGCATAAACCAAAGAACTTGACATCTCAATCGGTTAAAATTGGAATCAAGTCCAAGCAAAAATTGAATTCCTTTCTCCCATTCTTGGTGCTGCAGAGTATCTTCGGCAGCAGTTATGTGCATACTGGTAAAAGTTCACAAACATACATTTCTTATCATAAAGTTTTGAAGGTAGTGAAATAGTGACTAGCAAACTGATTTTCATCTTGTACAAGATTAGATAATAACTTTTTAATCATGTAAAGACAAGGTGCACTTGTATCAATTTTTGTAGGGTTCAATTTTTCCTCCCCTTTCTCATTCCACCCGGCTATATACAATCATTATAGCTCATTATTCACTCCTAAAAAGAAAAGGACTCCTTAAAGATATCAATGCCAACCTAACTTCCTAAAAATAAGGAACTAAATATGGAGAGAATATTACACATGATCTCAATACCACCCCTAAAGTTGATGCATGGGGGTTCCAAATGCCCAACTTGTTGATAAAAGAATCAAATTGGCGTTTGTTTAAGGCCTTCGTAAATATGTCAGCTAACTGGGCATGGGTAGGCACATACGCTAGCTGAATAGTTCCTTTCAAAATCTCAATGTGAACAAAGTGACAATCAACTTCAATGTGTTTCGTTCTTTCATAAATGACAGGTATATTCAGCCTGACTATTACAGTGTATATGCATTTAGACAAGATACTCCTTAACCACTTAAGCTCACACATTGTTGTAGCCATAGACCACTATTCTGCTTCAGTCGATGATCTGGAAACGATATGTTGTCTCTTTGTCTTCGAAGAAATTGGATAATTACCCAATAACACAAACCAGCCAGTAAGTGATCTCTTAGTCAATAGGCAACTAGCCCAATCCGAGTCACACCAGCCAGACAATTGGAGATCACAATTATGGTGTAGCAAAATGCCCTTTCCTGGCGTTCCTTTTAGGTATCTGACAACTTGTAAGGCAGCATAACAATGCTCCTCGCTCGGCTGCCGCATAAATTGAGTATATGAACATAATATGATAGCTCTAGCCTAGTAAAACATAGACATATGAGACATCCAACTAGCCACCTATAACATTCTAGATCATCAAGCAATTTACCATCAGCGAGTGCAAGCCCATGATTTTGCTCCATAGGCAAATTAGTCGATTTTACACCAAGTAATCTAGCTTCAGAGATTATGTCTAGTGTATATTTTCGTTGCCTTTAGAATTTCTCGCTACTTCTACACCCAATAAATATTTTAAAACAACTAATTCTTTCATATGAAAACATTCACTCAAATATTCTTTAAATTTTTTGTATAGCCCCATGATCATTCTCATAAATAATTAAATCATCCATATAGATAAGGACGTTAATCTGGATACCATCCTTATGTAAAGTGAACAAAGAATAATCTGAAAAAGATTGGCGGAAACCATACTCCTTCAAGGCTGCAGATATTTTTTCAAACTAGCATCTTGGGGTCTGTCTCAACCCCTATAATGATTTTTGAAGCTTGCATATCATACCAGGACATTGTACATAAAAATCGGGAGGCATTTTCATGTAAACCTCCTCATCAGTATCACTGTGTAGAAAAGCGTTATGGACATCCATCTGGTGTAACTCCCATTGCTTGGTCGTTGCGACTGCTAAGAATACTCGCACTGTTCGAGTTGCTTGCTGCTGTCAGTGTTGCATTAGCCTATACCTAATTCCGTCCACGTCCTGAACTAGTTCACCGCATCTGTTGCTATTGTTGTACTTTGTCTCGACTTGCTCCTCTACCTTGTCTTTTTGGGTGGTCCCCCCACCATTCTGGATAGCTAATAAGTTGGAAGCAATTACTTGCTTCATGTCCTGCTTGGTTACAGTGGCTGCATACCAAATCTTTGTCCTTTCCCTCGCTATGAATGTGAGACCACTATCCACTTTGCATAGCAAAACCCATCACATCTCTATGCTCTTCCCTTCCCCGTGTCAGGTTTCTTGCACTTCCTTCTTGCACCAGAATTGAATATATATGATTCAAACTAGGAAGAAGTCTTGGGATAGTAGACTGGATCTTACGGTCACATAAATAGTCTCATCAAAGCCCATGAGAAATTTGTGTATCTTTTGTTCCTCATGTTTCTTGTCTAGCTCCGATCCGAGGTTATATATGCACTTTTCACACTTATACGTTGGCATTTGTTCGTAATTGCCAAGTTCATCCCATAGTTTCTTCATCTTGCCATAGTATGTTGCTATGGTCAGGCCCTTCTGTTTGCATTCAACAAGCTTTGACTTCACCTGTTGTATACGTGGCCCATTTGCGATTGAGAATCGCTGTTTTATGTCCTTCCAAAGATCTTTTACAATTTCAAAGTGAGAAATAGTTGAGCATAGCGTTGGCTCAATTACATTTCTTATTCAAGACACCAACAACGAATTATTGGCCCACCAATCTTCAAGGTCTGAAGGATCATCATTTGGCTACGAGATTGTTCCATCTAAGAAACTGAACTTCTTTCATGCTCTCAAGGTAGTCCTGAGAGACCTCACCCAATCATTATAATTGTCACCCTTCAATTGAACCTAGATAGTCATCAAACCAGGATTATCAATTTAATTTTGTAGGGTTCAATTTTTCCTTCCCTTTCTCATTCCACTCGTAAGTATATATACACTCATTATAGCTCATTACTCACTTCTAAAAAGAAAAAGACTTCCTTAAAGATATCAATGCCAACCTAACTTCCTACAAATAAGGAACTAAATATGGAGAGAATATTTACACGTGATATCAATAACTTGTCTGAGCTCACACAGCTCCTTCTAGATTTCATATTTCAGAATATCACCCTTTCTTGATCCATGCCTTGATCATGCATTATTTTTCTTCCATCGTAAAAAATCTAATGAGGTTAAAAATTCAGACTTTCTTTTTGATGCTGCAATAATATAAAAACATAAACTTTGAAAGTCTTGAGAATGCTTGCAAAGTTGTAAGGCAAAATCATAGATTCAGCTTCTTGAAAATAGAATAAGCTAGATTCAACTTTTTTCAGAGAAAAGAATTCTCACTAAACCCCGTTAAAGAACGCTAAAGTTTTTGGTTCGGATGGTTCTCTCAACATTTTTCCCCCCCACTCTGATTTTTATTGATTTACTTTTCTGCCCTCTCTTCTTTTCCTTCCTATTAGCTTTTTTCATTTCCTGAGCGTGGTATTGAGGTAATTCTTCGGGGTTTACAAGCATAGTAGAGGCCAGTCCCACACCGAAGGTTCTCCTTCGGTTCGATAAGGAGACTATGAAGATGGGTATTCTCCACCGTCTATAAAGATCTTTCTGCCTCTATCTCATGAAACGTTTAAGGGTGTATCAGTGGAAAAATCAGATGGGAGAAAGGACATCGGTGGAAGCACCTATGACAAATCGTTGACGAAGGGAGTTGGAAAATTAAGCTTAAGGTTCAACACAACAAAGGGAAACTAAAATATTACCCAAATTTTCTTCATGATGGCATTTTCTTTCCTCCGATCGAGCTATTACAAGGAGGAGCCTGGGCTTGGTCCAATGCCCTAGTTGGTTTCTTCTGGTCTAAGAGGTTGGCTTTCCTTGCTATTAATGCCTGCGCAAAGGCATGCTGGGGTAAGAAAGGACTTGAAAAGGTAATGCTTAGGAAGGATGGCTCGATGTTGTTTAAATTCTCAGATAATTCAAATCTTTTTGAGATTATAGAACAGGGGTCGTGGCATATTTGGGATTAGCCCCTGTTTTTGCAACAATGGAAACCAGGAATGGGTTTGGATAGAGGCTCAATCGATGTTATCCCCAAGTGGGTACATTTTTATGGACTACCTGTGGAATATTAGATGGTCGAAGGCTTAAGCCACTTGGCCAGTGCATTAGGTAAACCAATATGTATGGACTCACAAACTGCATCAATGAAGAGGATTAGTTATGCTAAGATTTGCATAGAAATTCCGAAGTTTGCTCCTGTACCTGAAACCTTGCCTATTCTTCGACTTGGAGAAACAGGAGAGATGGTAAGAGGTGAAATAGCTATTTCTTATCCTTGGAAACCTTCTTTTTCTAACAAGAAATGGGTAGCTATATGTAATGTTTTTTAATCAAGCTGGAATGATGATTTACTGATAAGGGATAGTCTGTCCAAGGGACAAGTGGGTCAACCAGAAAATGGGTAGGTTATTGTTAAAGCTGGGGATGATATGAGTTTGACTGAGGTGGATTCGATGGCACAGAGAGAAAACCATAGTAATAGAGGGAAGAATGTGGAAGGAATGACAAAGTTAGGGGCAACAGTGGAGATAACGGATCTGGTTAATGAAGTAGTTATCCCTCCTCCAGTGGCAGATGAGCATGAAGCAAAGCAATGTGGTGCAGATGAAAATGCTAGTGAGGGAGTAATAACAGGTGGGCCTTTGAATCCTACATATACACCTTATAGGAAGGAAGAAGCAATGGCAGATGGTGTGCAAAATGGTTGGAAGGTAGTACATGCTCACAGAAAGCCCGAGTATACAGAGCAAACTGCAATAGAAGATACAGAGAAAGTTACTATTACCAGTAAAGAATTAGATTCAGACTTGGCTGATGTTGCTCCCAGCCAGACTATAGTAGTAACAACTAAAAGGGGTGTGGGTTGAAAAAAAGGTAAGAAAAAGAAGCATAAAGGGGTTATATCCCCTAAATGTCTTTTTTAGGGGTTCCTCTAGATGTCGATCCTAGTATGGAATACTAAGGGGTTAAATAACCCCCTTAAGAATCTGTTGGTATAGGAAGTAGTAATAGATAAGAAACCTATGTTGTTAGGGCTTCTAGAGACTAAAATAAAGGTTGGTTCTGTCTAGAAAGGTATGGCTTTTTTAGGTTCAAAATGGAAGTTTATTTCTAATCACAATTACCATTATAATGGGAGAATTTTGTGTTGGTATAGTATGGATATCGTTGAGGCTCATGGTGTCAAGATGAGTGAGTAATTCATTCATTTACATTGCTGGCTAATAAGCAAGTTCTATTTCAAAGTTATAATTGTATATGCTTCGAATTTTGCTTTTCAAAGGGCTAAGTTGTGGGAGAGATGCAGGTTCTACATACTAGTATGCAAGATTCGTGGTTAGCATTGGGAGACTTCAATTGTTGTCTTAAGTGAGATGAAGTAGAAGGAGGTGTGAGTTTTCATTCTGGAATAGAGAAAGAGCTATCTCAGCTACTTCAACGAATCAATCTAGTGGACCTTAGAGGGCTAGGAAGATGGTTCAGACGGGAAAATAAACAGTAGGGGAATATGTTTATAAAGAAAAAATTAGATAGAGCTATGGTGAATCAAAGATGGCTCAATTCCTTCCATAGAGCGTTAGCTTTCTTTGGAGAACCAATATTCTCGAACCATGCTTCTATTTTGGTTTAGTAGATGTGTGTTGGATCTCGGATAGGTGCTTCGTATCAAATTTTTCAATGGTTTTACTCAAGTAGAAGGTTTTATGGTCGTAATCAGCAGAGTTTGGGATAGAGAAGTGGTTAGGTACAAAGTTTTTCAACTGATGCAGAAATTGAAGCTTGTTAAAATATCTATCAAAAAGTTTAGCAAAGAACGGGTTCAGAACTTGAAAGAGTTGAGTAAGTCTTTGCTAGAGGTCTAGCAGCAGTGTTATATTGATCCACACAATGTTAGATTAAGGACTCCTGAAGTAGATCGGTTGTAGAATTACCAAGAAGTGTTGTGATAGCAATACGGGAACCCATATTGACTTATTCTAGAAAAAGTAGGAGGCAGGAATAGAACATGGGCCACAAATCCACGTTAACAAATTCCCGGAGAAAGAATAGGGCACTGAGTGACCCAGGCAATGTTGATTGTTAGACAATTAGTTTGTTAGAATTAGTTAGAGGAGAGAGAAGTTAATAGCTAATCGAGTATATAAGGGAATGGGGGAGTAGAGAAGGGTATCTGATCTTTTCACCTTGTATTATCTCGGCTGAATGCTTGAGGGGCCATAGTGGCTGGTAGCACTAGTTCTTGTAGTTCCTACGAGACTATTGCTAATTATCAATAAAATCACTATATTTTCATCCATTTGCGTATCATGTTGAGATTGCAGAATTCAATTATTAAACTTATTAAACAGAAAGTAAGACAAACATGGCTTAAAGAAGGGGATATAAATTCTAAATTTTTTCAGGTGTCTTTGTTGGTTCGGAGGAATACTAACACCATCACTGAATTGAAGGATGAGGAGGGTAACTTGATAACTGATTATCAGGAGGTCTCTGTTCACATTCGGTATTATTTTATCAATTCAATGAGATTGAAGTTCAGCAAAGCAAATTTGGGGTAGGTAATGTTCTGGAGTTCTGTCCAAATCAATCACTCATGGAGATGCTCAATGCCCTTTACACTGCTCAATAGGCGAAAGAGGTGGTATTTCGGTTACGAAGTTTGAAAGTGCCCGGTCCTAACGGATATTCTGCTGGTTTTTTCCAGCAAACTTGGGACATCACGAGCCCTCTCGTAACTGATGCAGTGTTGGAGTTCTTTTCTTCTGGTTCATGGCTGAAGGAGATCAACCATTCTTTCATCTGTTTAGTTCCTAAGATGGATATGCCAGCAATGACCACAGATTATCGTCCAATTTCTTGTTGTTCTACTATCTGTAAAATTATCACTACTTTACTGGCGGATAAATTGAAAGTAGTGTTGTTAGAGGTGGTTAATGAGGCACAAGGTGCTTTTCTGTCATTGAGAAGCATCGATGACAATGTACTGATTGTTCAAGAGTTGTTGGGGGAATATCATACTGGGAAACATATTAAGAGATGTGCACTGAAATTTGACTTATTTAAAGTTTATGATACCGTCAGTTGGGAATATTTGAAAGCTTGCTTAGAAGCCATTGGCTTACCTGTCAAATTTTGTCACCGGATTCAACAATGTATACAAACTACATTGATGAGTGTGTTAGTAAATGGGATTCTTACGATGTGTTAGTGAATAGGATTCCTACGAGACCTTTTTTAAATACTAGAGGGATTAGGCAAGGGGATCCACTTTCCCCTTACCTATTCAATTGCTGGAAAACTACTTACCTGAGTTGCCTACTGTACTAAAGAAGGATAAGGTAATATGGACTGTACATGATAGGGGGATATTCAATAATAAATCATCTCATAATCTACTAGTGGCACCAATGGAGTTAGTCCCATGGGCTGAAACCGTATGGAAGTTGGTATTGAGTCCCAAATCTACCATTTTCTTATGATTTGTTATAAAGAACAGATTGAGAACTAATAACCATCGGTTTAGGAGTTACAATCCACTGTGTGTCTTGTGTAAATAAGTAAATGAGAGTAGAAATCATCTATTCTTTGAGTGTGGATATAGCAAATCGGTGTAGAGCAAAAGTTTAAACATAGTTAGACTTCCAAGGTTCTCCTTTGATTGGTGTGAAACACTGAACTCTATATTATCAAGACTTCTTTCCAGATGGTGATCTATTATATATAGAGGAAGAGAAATAAGAGAATTTACAAAAACGAGAGTAGCACAGATATGAACTTGCCGAGGCAATTGTGAACTTGATTAGAGAGATTATAATAGCCAAAAGGAAGCAAGACAACATTAGCCAAGAACTTGGAGTGATATGGTCAATCTGATTTTTGTTTTATAATTTGTTGTACATTTTATGTAATGAAGTTTCTTACTACTTGTAGGATCCTTGAGAAGGATTGTGGCTAAGTTTTTTCTTTGGTAATATATTTCCTTTTTAAATTTCAAAAAAAGTTTTCTCAGAGAAGGGTGGGGATCCAAACTACCTATAATACGGATTTAAGAGAACAAAATACCATTATCGTTTTTCACGTGACCATTAAAAAAAGATGATTAGTTAACACTTAACTTGTAAAATATTCTTATTAAATTGGTAATAAAAAATATAATGATCTAAAGTTGAAGGCCACTTCTCTCATATTTGAAATTTTGAAAGGAATAAAAAGGTATTAAATTTAATTGGTTCCATTTTATCATATGTGCCTCATATATGACATTGCTTTTAATTGTGAACCTACTTCTATTCCTAAATCATTCGGTATTCAAACTTCAAATCATAGGTCCAGGTATTTCTAAAATTGAATCAAATTTAAACTTGATTAAATTTTGAAATAACGTTAACGTGAAAGGCCAAATCCATCGATAAGGAAAGGGAAAAAATTGTCATCTTTCCAAGTTGGGTTAGGACAAGGTATTCTCAACCCTACTTCTCGACCTTTTTTAGTGTCTCAACTTTATCTTGACTCTTACATTTTATTTGGCGAATCAAACTTGTATCTATTGACTACTTGGGCTTTTAAAACACTATTTAATAGTAGTGCATTTGAGGTACATCGTCTAGTAGGTAGAAATTTATGACAATAATCAATTGACGAAGATACTTGCATATTTGGTGAGAGATGGTTGATTAGTCTGGCCCGAGGATTTCAATTTCGGCTATTAAACCTTTAATGACTTGTCTACACGACCACGTGGGACTCCAAGTAAATGCAATGACTCCAATAGTTTATATTAAATTTAGTAATGTGGTAACGTTTGATATCATAGATAAATACCAAATGATATTTTCTATTTTGTAGGGGTAAATTGCCACAGAGAATCTACTTTATTTGATTCTTCACTATTAAAAAATGAGACAATTGATTCTTTTTGTTTTGGTACATTAATAAGGTGTATGAATGGTAAGTTATTTGACACTCTTAGTCTTATTACAAAAGAGTATAACAGTTTGGGCAGACTTTTGCAGTCGGTGACATCTTAAGTTAGTTTCGCTATATACCCTTCTCTTGGGAGGTCCTGTCTCTAATCTTCATTTTCAAGTTCTTATGCAATGCATGGTTCCATTCTTTTCAGCGTTCAACTTCCGAAGTAATGAGCACGATGTACTCAGAGTCCAGAAAACATCCTTCGATGCATGCACTTCCACGAACGCCATCGGAGACGCAATAATGACCGACCCTACAAACATCACTCTTACATCCCCTGGAGAGCATTACTACATTTGTACCATTGGGCGTCACTGTCAGTTTGGACAGAAGCTAGCCATTACAGTCTCATCTGGAACTTCAGGAGGCATCCCATCATCTACAACGCCTGCTCTGCCAACCACTCCCTCACTGTCTTCCGGCATCATTCCGGCAGATTGTGCTCCTAACCCATCACCATCCCCCACTAGTGGACCTACTGGATCGACTACTCCAAGACCTTCGACCTCCACTACCCCACCTCCTCCTGGTTTATCGGCAATTAATGTCCTGGCTCGTACCTTGGTGCCTATGTTGGCTATAACCATGGGGTTGCTGCTCTAAAAGAATAGTTGAAAATGCATAAAGATTCCTATTTATTTATTTTGTTTGTTGAGATGGGATCAAAAGTCAATTAATTATCTTGTGTTTGTGGAGAAATGAGAATTCAATTTGATATATGAATGAATTTCATTATTGTTTGACATGTAAAAGGCAATGTATCATAAATATATCTTCTTCACTAACAGGAAACTGCTTTGAGCCTGAACTGAAGGCTACGAATATCCCAACGCCAACAAAACAAATAGCACTCTATAAATTAGTAAGATTTCATCTGACAAATTATAATAAAGACTATATAAAAATTAGTGATATAACGGTAAATTATATATCCCTGTCAAAGCTCCCGTGTCAATTTTATCAACCTGCCTATGGAACTATGGAAGCTCCGAGGGTTGAGCTATGTGGTGAGCTCCTTAGGTAAACCTCTAAACTTAGATTCTCAAACACTACACGTAGAGTAGAGAGGGTAGGCTACACAAAAGTGTGTATTGAGATACCTAAGTTGGCGATTCTTCCTGATAATCTTTCGGTGATAAGTGTGGGAGATAAAGATGCAATGGTTATGATGACTATAAACTTGTCTTATCCTTGGAACCAAATGCCTCCAAGCAGTGGCAACCAACTGGGAGGATCTTTCAACTGGAGATTACTATGAAGACACCAACATAGAATCTTCTAAAACAAAGTACCATTATGACTACTGCTCAACCTGCGGACGTTGTTGTAGAGAGACCTGCGGTCTGCGCTGTGAATGTCGATAGGAGAACTCCATTGGGGACGAGCCAAATTTCTAACAGGCTGATCGATAGTAATGACGAATTTACTACAAGAAATAATCAGTTTACTGACGGAAATTCCCGTCAGTACATTACAGATTTCTGTCGGTGAAATGAAGTACCGACGGAATTTGTGCCCAGAAATTTCGGTCGATAATCTTCCCGAAGGTAAAAATACCGACCGAAATATTCCGTCGCAACAAAACGGCGGAATTTACGACGGAAATAAATTGTCGGTATTTATATAACGACGGAATTGCAAGTACAATTCCGTCGGAGAATTTTAGCTACGGTTATTTGGTCGGTCGGTGAGGCGAAGGTATCTTCGACCACATTTACCGACGGTATAATGAACCGTCGGTAAATGTAGTTTTTACCGACGGACATTTTTCCGTCAGTAAGTGCGTAAAATAAAAATTTTTTTATTATGTTGTTTAGTTTTTATAACAATGTTATATTATATATATACTTTATTTATTTGTGTTACGTTATAT
>JAOTAX010000005.1:5560803-5580642 GCA_025629825.1 Erythroxylum guanchezii
CAATAAGATAATTATAATAAGAATTATAATTATAATCACATAATAATAATTAGTATTATTATTATAATAATACTAATTATTATTATTATTATTATAAGATAAGATTTGTATAAACAGACTAAATTATTAAATTTTAATAATAATAATAATAATTATTATTATTATTATTATAACAATAATTATCAAGTTCTGGTATTTTAATAATAATAATAATCAATTTCACAATTACTCTACAATAATTTTAGTAATAAAATTTACAATTTATTTAAAACCTATTATTATTGTTATTATAACATTATTATTTTGGACATATAGTACTATATAAAAATATATACACTTAATATCATAGACAAAATAAATTATGTCTGTGAATTATAATAAAACGGGATAAATTTTATCAACAAATAATTAGGTGACCAACCACTGTCGACATCCAACTGGATTTATTTTGTCTTTATACATGGCTTTGATGTGATGTTTCTTTGTTCAAGCCGCCTGCCAAGCGGCTTGGCTTTTTTTCTTTCATCTCCTCTGTCGCCTGCCAAGCACATGCTTTTAAAATTTGGAGCAATAACGGCATCGTTTAAAAGTTGGACAGAGTTGGACAGGACAAACTTGGACAGGTGATCTGTGCTCCGCAAATTCATGCTCTTTGTCCCTCTCTGCACACGCCTCCAGCATTTTTTAATGCCACCAGCTGCTTCACATCACCATTTGTTTTCTATCCCTTGAACGTCCATTTAGGTCTCCCATTACATTCACGTTGTAACCATTTTGAGGACTTTTCTTGCTTTATACTCTTAAATGTTTCAAAGCCAATATGTGCCTAAAATTAAAACAAATAACTTTTAATTAGTGCAATTTAAATATTAAATGGACAATAGTTTAGCAAATTATGTATCAAAAATTAATACAAAAATGTCCATTAACAATGCTTGTTATGATAATTCGTCTTATGTTTATGTTTCATATTTTGATCCTGATTCTGAATCTGTTAAATGACATGCTCGACTTGGTCACATTAGCCAAGATAGATTGAGTAGGTTAGCTAAAGAAGGTCTTTTAGATCGACTCACTAAGGTTAAGTTGCCTAGATGTGAGTCATGTTTAGCTGGTAAGGCAACCGCGAAACCTTTTGGTAAGGCTTCAAGGGTGTCTAATCCCTTAGAACTTATTCACTCTAATATTTGCAGACCCATGAATGTTAAGGCACATCATGAGGCTATCTATTTTCTCACTTTAATAGATGACTATTCTCGCTATGGTTATGTGTATATTTTAACTCATCGTATAAAGTGCTTGATGTGTTCAAACGTTTTGTGACTGAAGTTGAGACACAATTGGAAAGAAGAGTTAAAACTCTTTGGACGATCGTGGTCGAGAATATCTATCTGATATATTCAAAGAATTTTGTGAGATAAAAAGATATAATAAGAAAACTAACGATTCCTCGAACTCCACAACAAAACGATGTTACGGAGCGTAGGAATCGAGCATTGCTTGACATGGTCAGGTCAATGATGACACACGCTCGTCTTCTAATTAGTTTTTGGGGAGATGCATTGCTCACGACAACTTATATTCTTAACTTTGTGCCAAGTAAAAGTGTACCCGCCACTCCATATGAGTTATGGAATGAAAGAAAGCCTTCTTTAGGTCATTTGCGCCCATGGGGTTCGACTGGTTATGTACATAACCCAACTCATAAACATGGGAAACTTGGTCCAAGAGCCACTAAAATGGTGTTTATAAGATACCCCGAACATTCTAAAGGGAATGTTATGTTTGGTGCGCACCCGAATGGCGGCACGACGGAAGTTGCTTCCCGCAATGTGGAGTTTCTTGAGGATGAGTTCTCAACATAGGTGAAATCAAAAAGGACTTAGATTTGTATGAGTTACAATAGGATACTCTCGATGAGGGGAAGAATTTAGTTACTCACCAAGTCACCGAGACTTTTCCTGCTCAAGAGAACCAAATCGAGAATGAGATTCGTATTCAATCTCTAAACCAAGAACTTGTAGATAGTCTACATGTTCAAAATCTCACATCTCAAGGGGATAGTGGGAGTGGTTCTCACCATGATCAGGACCCCACATCTCCAAGAGTTAAGAGAGAGAGATTTTGAATCAGGCAAACAAATGTAGGTCCCAAACTCCGAAGAAGTGAGCTTGGAAAAATCCCTCGACGATATTTTCAAATCGAAGAGGAAATATTCCTTTGTACTCCTTTGGAAATAGAAGAATCAGCCTCTTTTCAAGAGGCTGTTGATTCACCTAACCATATATAGTGAACGGATGCCATGAGGGATGAAATGGACTCAATGACACGAAATCAGGTTTGGGAATTAGTTGATCTTCTGCTCCAATAAAAGTCAATTGGAAACAAGTGAGTTTTCAAGATAAAACGTAAGGCGGATGGAACGATCGACAAGTTCAAGGCCCATTTGGTAGCGAAAGGCTATACCCAAATAGAGGGTATAGACTATGAAGAGACATTTTCTCTTGTGGTGAGATTTGTCTCTATTCGCTTACTTCTGACTCTAGTTGCCCATTTGGACTTGGAGCTGTTTCAAATGGATGTAAAGACTACTTTCCTCAATGGTAACCTTGAGGAAGAGATTTATATAAATCAACCTATTGGTTTCGTATCAAAAGGTCAAGAAGACAAAGTGTGTTGTCTTAAAAGATCCATATATGGTCTCAAACAGTCTTCCAGATCGTGGTATTTCAGATTCCATGAAGCCATTACTTCTTTTGGCTTAGTCATGGTTTCAGAAGACCATTGTGTGTATGTCAAGAGAACAACAAGTGAAATTTTGTTTCTCACTTTGTATGTTGATGACATATTACTAGCCGGAAATAATATGGAGATGCTCAAGACCACTAAAGAGTGGTTGTCCTCTATCTTTGATATGAAGGACATGGGTGAAGCTAGGTATGTCCTAGGTGTAGAAATAACTAGAAATTGTCCTAAGAAGTTTCTTGATTTAAGTCAGGAAGCGTATATTAATAAAATCTTGGAACGTTTTCGAATGTATTATTCTAAACCCGTTGACACTCCAGTTGAAAAGGGTCTTACCTTGAGTCTTGATCAATGCCCTATAACAGAGAAAGAAAAAGAAAAAATGAGTAATGTTCCCTATACTAGTGCCGTAGGAAGCTTAATGTATGCTATATTGTGTACAGGGCCTGATATTTGCTTTGCAGTTAGTTTGGTAAGTTGTTACTAAAGCAATCCAGGACCTGCTCATTGGTGGGTAGAATGAGACTTCACAATATTAATATTGAGTGTATGTAATATTGTGTTATCTTCATACTTGTGTAGTATGCATAATAAGTTTTTATATTTGAATAGTCACTTTAGTAAGTCTAAGATGAGATTCCGATGAGTCGGATGTGAAAGGTTCAGATTTCACATTAAAGCCTTAAAGCCAAATCTCGAGTGTCAAGATTAGCATTAGGTATGTCAATCTAGTGGCTCAGATTAAGTAAAACTAGATTTATGATTTGCATAGCATAACAAAGTGACATGCCCAACTTAGTGGAAGCTATGCTATGACACACATTTCATACTGTGTGTGCTATGTAATGATCTTCTTCTGGAGTGATAGTTAAATCTCTTTTTCTGTTACTGTATGATCCCATAAACTTTAATGTCTAATAAAATGAAACCCTTCGACTTAGAACTATGATATGAAGTCAAGGCTTGGTGTCGCTACTTTAGTGTGTTTTTCCAAGGGCTAAGTTGTATACAGTCCAACGGAGCATGTTAGGAAAGCAGTTAAGCTAAGATGGATTATTATGAGTATCTAAGGAAGAATCTTTTCCTTCATCACCATATCAGCCCGGGCAATTATACTTGGTATATAATCACATGATATATCTATGAGCATAAAGGGATAGTGTATGCAACAGTGATGTTTTGGATGATTTGGGGTATCATGAATATGTGAAAGTGTTATGTTAGTTAGATAGTGACTTAATATAACACTATCGGTTCTTTAATGGTTGCACGCTCCATTCTCAGTATGACACGTGAAATTTTAGAGAGAAAATGTAACTCATGGCTTATGTGGCCGAGTGGGAGTTGTTGGCAGTTTACGAAAGATAACGGTCACTTTATATAACCCCCGTAACAGTTATTTATCCTAACCCAGGATTAAAGGGTGAAAAACAGATCATTCAATGATTAATAACGAAACAAAGAAAATACTTTTTTTTTCTCTTCCATTCTCTCTCACGTGAAGGAATCATCAAAGGCTTAGAGTTTGAGACGTGAATTGATCGGTAACTATAGTAGCCAACCATAAAACGAAGACTAGCAAGCAGCAAATCGATTCGGCACTTCCGCATTTAGGTCAGTCCTTATAATTCTACATTGTCTAATGCATTGGCTCATATTGTAAACCTAACATCACAACTTCATCATACTTGTATTCATTTTTAAGAAGTCATAGGATTGATTTAGGCCATTTTTTCATACCTTCTTCGTCAAAATGAGATTAATGGCACAAGTTTTAAGGGATTACATGCTAAGTCTGCCATAAGTATAGTACTTTTACAAATATTTGCATTAAAAAATAATGTATTAATGTGATTATCTTAAATAAAACGATAATTTGTTACTAAATATTAATTTTCTTGCAATTTTCAAAAATAACATCTCTAGCTCTTATCAAGACTGACAGAATTTAATGAATTGAAGGAAAAATTAAGTACTGTAATTTGAAGAAGTTCAAGTTTAGGCTTTAAGCCCCTCCTATCTCAAAGAGACTATCTTCAACTTGGTAGAATCCATTTGAAAGGCTAGAAAGCATTGACGTGAACTAGAACCATATTTTATATGGAAAAGAATGTGTGGGGACATATCATATCAAGGTGTGTTAGTGTAGTTCTTCTTCTCGGTCTTGCTCCGATGATGTGGTTGCGATAAATCACTGCGAAACCGGTCCGTACTGTGGGGGATAGTATGGGATGGAGTGTTCCACAACGTGGTGAAGAATTGTACTTCAATTGGGCTAATGGCAGAAAGTTCGAGATTGGGGACTTACTAAGACTATCTTGATGTCATTAGATATTAGTTAATTTCGATTATCAATTTATTTTATTACATGGGCAGTACTTGGTTGAGTCTGCGTTTTGAGAAAGAAAAATTAGTTTGATAATAATTCAGATTTCTTCAACTTCATTTTGCAGCATTCAATTTCAGAACTAGCAAGCACAATGTACTACAGGTCACCAAGGCCTCGTACGAAGGTTGTAGTTCATCAGATCCTGTAGGAGACATAATAAGCACAGGCCCTGCAACCCTTACCCTCCTCACTCCTGATGACCATTTCTACATATGCACCATTGCCTAACATTGTCAATATGGCCAAAAGCTAGCCATTGTTGTCTCACACTCAGCTGCCTCATCACCTGAGTCCTCACCACGTCCTAAATCATCGCCGGAAACCACTCCTACCAATCCTTCTCCAGCAGATAATGCCCCAACCCCAACAGTAGGCACTGATGGACCCCTGGAGTTGTTCACCCCACCTCCATCTCCTCCTAGCTCTTTGTCAATAAAGAACTATGCTAGCGAATTGGTA
The DNA here is from genome assembly GCA_025629825.1 of Erythroxylum guanchezii. Lineage (NCBI taxonomy): Eukaryota > Viridiplantae > Streptophyta > Magnoliopsida > Malpighiales > Erythroxylaceae > Erythroxylum > Erythroxylum guanchezii. The sequence goes on from JAOTAX010000005.1 coordinate 5,566,397, forward strand.
TCTCTTGACCATTTGCATGGGATTGATTTTCTAGATGGATGAGGTTCAACTTGTGGTTCCTACCCTTTTAGAGGTGGATTCATTAAGGTTTAATGGCATTATTAATTCTCGTAGTTGCGTCCTCATTAGAATTAATCTGCTGATTGTGCATTTTGAGCATCAATATATGGTTATTTTCATTTCCTGCTTTTTCATCACTGAAATTCAGAACTTTAGGAACTTGCAATTGGATCAAAATGGACCACCCTCAAAATCTTGCCCAAGGTATTCAATTTCAAACCCTTTAAACCCTGTTAAACATTCACTAATGATATTAAAGATCAATTAGGAAGTTGTATATTAGGATCCAATAACCTCTCACTAAACCTTATACACATCTTTGGAAGTATATTGAGGTGGATATTGCGTTAGGTCATGTTCAGGCATGTGCTCGGACCTAAGCCCAGGCAAAGTTCAATCAAGCATGAGGTTTGCAGCCAAAGTTTGAGTTCTAGCCGAATTTAGTTTGACCGATTCGAAACTCAATCGAGTTTATGTTTAACTTAAATTTTTTAATATTAAAATTTAAAAATATTATTTTGTTTAAAACTATGTTGTTTTCATTTAAAATATTCAAAGTTCAAGCCAATTTAGATGATCAACTTAGGCTAAGCTTAATAATTTTAGATTGAATCGGATCGGATTCGGGCTAAATTGTTAACCCTGAAATTGTAAAGCCCGGTTTCATTTGTTAGGTGAAAGAATATCACAATAAAAGAACTTTAGTGTAGATACCAAATCGCATATATCTCCATTAATACCTTTGTTAGACTAGTTAAAGATGAGAAGTCAAAATTTCCAGAATTAAAAAGAATTACCTTGTCTGTTCGTTACCTTACACTTAGAATACATGAAACTGATATACGAATTACAAACTCATATATTCTGTAGGCTAATAAATCACCGACGATTAAATAAGGTCTCGAATAATCTTTAGATATAAATTTCATTTAGCCAATTACAACAAAAAAAATAAGACTTTAAAAATGGATTTAATTGATAAAGTCATTAGAGCTTCCAAAACATTTAGAAATGAAATTTATTTACGTAGAAAAGGAAAAGAATACTTAGGTCCACGTAGATGCTTGAGAATACCTGTAAACAAGACGCGTGGTTCTCTTCTCAAATGCCTGCAAACAAATGGCATTTCTGATCAACTTTCCGCAATTGACTGATCCTATTCTTGTGGTTGACACCAGCGACCTGTACTTATCCCATTATCGAAGAAAGTGATGTCTCTTTAGTGTTTTGCCCATTGACAATGGTGATCTTGAATTCAAACAAAGGCAATTCACCACATTTTGTTCACAACTTGCAAGTCAAGTTGGAGTTCATTTTGTTCCATCCTAAGAATTTTTAAAGAAATTCCCTGTCCATTTCCTCTCTTTTCGTCTCTTTCTTGGTATAGTAAAACTTGGTTATGTGGGATAAGTAAACCTCCACGTAAGTGAGGTTCCTATACCATTGACAGCTTGCGCTTAGATTAAAGATTCTGTCCACCCCCCCTTCGAAAGTTGGATCAAGATCTTAAATTATGAACCGCTACTTTAATTGCTGTTACAATATGATTAATAATTAATGGTAATTACGTTTCGAGTCACTTATAGCACACGATTCACAACATAAATATGTCAATGGGACATACACTGATACACATTGTGCTTGGATTAAGTGATATTAATCTATAGACTTTCCTAAATAATAGTATAATGTAAAACGGACAAAATAAAAAGGTAAAGCTCTGCTTTTGCCGTGGCAAAAACAGGAAATAAAGTAGCCGACAACCAGGAAACACGCATTCATACAAGGATAGATTAATCAAATGATACGCTGATGTATGTACCTGTCTTAGAATAGGCTATGCCACCTGACACTGTCATCTTCACTACTCTCTCTTTTTCACATTGATACCAAAAAATTATCTAACACAAAAAAAATTCATAGTATTGAGTAAAGTTTATAAGATGATTTACATATCATTTTAACACATAGTCTTACAGGATTTAGAGAATTTCTATAAAACAAAATTAGCATGATTTGAGCTCAAACATTCTCGTTATATCAAACAATGTAAAAATCAAAATAGTATAAATCTAATCGTTTCAAGAAAAGAAAATTCTCACTACAAGAAAAGCAAAAATTTGCAACAGAAAATTATCAATGGAAAATAAATTGTTGCAAATTACCGACGAAAACATTATTTCTGTCAGTAAAGTTGACAGAAAAAATCTCATTTAACGACGGTGCTAACATCCGTCGCTAAATATGGTGAGAAATTATCTCGGCAAAATTTACGACGGACTTTAGAGACGGTACAAGATTTCCATCGGTAAATAAAGCAGAAATTGTGATCGGTATGAAAAAAGTTTGAGTTTACTGACAGAAACTTTTTGTTGGTAAATTCTTGGCAGACTTTAATGACAGTAAAAAAATTTCATCGGTAAATAAGACGGAAATTGTTGGCGGTGTTTGAAAATTTTGAATTTACTGACATAAATTTTTATCGGTAAATCGAAAAATAGGGCAGAAATTGTTGGCGGTATTTGACAATTATGAGTTTATCGACGGAAATTTCCGTCGGTAAATGCCGTCGGTAAATTTTCATTAAACTCACCCAAAGTAAATTCCGTTTTCTTCCAACCTCTTAACACTCCTCAACCTCAATCATCTTCTTCTTCTTCGTGTTGTGTTAGCAGTACGTAGTAGCGTTTCAAAGATCCAATGTTTTTCTCTACCCCCTTCCATTAGATCCCCTCTTCAACATTCCGCTGATGTTCTGAGCTTTACTCCGGTAGATGAGTCTCCCCCTGTTTGCAAGTTTCAATCTTTCTCCCCCGGACCCAAATTTCTATGGTTAACTTTCTATCTAATTTTTTCCTTCCATTTATCTTCGATAAGTGGTTTGATATGTGCGATGAGATCACATGGAAGATATCTCCATTCAACCAAAGGCTACAAGCATTTTCTCACAACAACAATCACATGCTTCCTCCTCCCGACGCTTCTTCATCCTTGTTCCTCCATCGATAACAAGGCATTTTCTATATTCTCTCTCTCTCTTTTTGTGCTTGTATTTATTTGGTTTGTTTTTTTTGTGTTTTCTCAATCGATCTTCACTATTTACTTTTACAGACTCCTCCTTTCTTTGCCAAAAATCCGTTGATGATCCAGTGTCCAGTGTCAACAATGCATATTCATCCAAAATAACACTCCCTCCGACCGGCCGTTCGGTGGATTTAAAGAAATAGTTTTTAGTTATTTATCGATAGAAAAAATCCGTTGATAAATAATTTTTAAATTTATCGATTTATCGACAGAAAAATAACCATCAATAATGAGAACATGAATTTTTCTACCGAAAAGAATAATCGTCAGTATATTTACTGACGGTGTAAAATTTTCGTTGGTAAATTTACTGGACTCTCAAACTGGGAAGATGGTATGTGCGTTAAACGTTCAGTAGCTTTCATTGACATATTTCGCAAGCAAGTTGTTGAAGATATTTTAAAGGCATGATTAGGTTTTTGTCGATTGGATTTGGAAGACTCATTCCACCATATTAACCCTTGTTTTTCACATGCTTATAAATCATAAAGTTCATACTATAATGCATTATTTTCTTAGTGCAGTGGTGGTCCAAAACTAAAAGCAAAGGAATAGAAGGAAAATGATTATCCTCGAGAAAAGTTGTAGTACTTGCAGTTCACGACAATCAATTTCAAACAATATGCATTGAGTATATATTTGGATCGCAAAATAATATAACTTTTAATATTTTAAAATTTGTTTCGAAAATTAAACCAGTAAGATAAAAGATTTAAGATTTAAAATATTCAACCGGTATTAGAATGTCAATAAATTAACTAAAGATTAAATAAAATTAAAAATTTTTAAATATGATTAAAAGAGATTTTATTTACTTATCGAAAAAAATGAATTTTAATTAAAAAAGAAATTGTTAACTAAAAATTAATTGATTTATTTTAAGAACTTATTAATCTATAAAAACTAACCGATTAATTAATTAATTGATTGGTTTTTTACAAATGAAAGTTATTAAAGTAAATCGAATTAAAAAATTAAAAATCAAACTAAAAAATTGGACAGTTTAAAATTTTTGCTGTTAAACAGAACGAATCAGCTACCGAAAACAGCCTCTCTATTATGTAGGAATAAGGCTGCGTAGTATCAGACCTCCTCAGATTCTGCTTCACTGCGAGACTTCGGACTGAATGTGACGATGATGATGATTATTTTGATAGCCAATTTGAAATTTATTTTTTAAAGAGAATTTTAAAATATAAACAACTAGGACACAGTCATGCAGCTTTATCTAAACATTATTTTTCTAAATTCTATACATAGTATTTTAAACAGTGATTAATATGATAGAGTCGACATCATAATACCGTGAAAGTACTTACAAAGAATTAATCATTAATCTTGAAACCTTACCGGCTTTTCTAAAAGATCCCATGCTCTATTATGGAATGAGAACCACTAATTTGATACAAAAAAATTGTGGCCTAAAATGCAACAACATTGTAAAGAGTAGAAATCTAGTTCAGTTGGTAGCCGAATTCAACTGCAGTTGTCTATCACTAGAAGTCCATGGTGACAAGTCCTTAACCACCGCCCATGGACAAGGAAAATCCAAATATGCCCCAAATGTAAAGTGATTAGGCTAATTTCATACGATAAAAAACGCAATTATTATTTTATAAATGCCTAATTATATAATAATTTAAGTCAAGAAGTCGGCGACGAAGAGTGAGTTTCCCTTCATCCTTGCGTACGCTCGCACGGTTACATTAACTAATTAATTAAGGCTGAACAAACTAACCGTACCTTCCCAAACTATTAGTTTAAAGAGTTCCTTTGTTAAGATAAAGACTTACGTGAGGTTATGAGGCTTTTGCACAGTCTCCACTTACGGGTGCAGTGATAGAAACATGGTCCTGAGGTACTAGGATGTTCGTGGTCAATCTGATTTGATTGTATGCATATCCTGAAGTACTAGGATGTTCGCGGTCAATCTAATTTGACTGTATTCATACTCAATTACTTTACTTCTCCAATCTCGTCAAATTTTTCTGTTTCCTTTTGTAGTGCATTTTAGTCTAGGGAAAATATATTAAATATATAGAGACCTCTTCAAATATACTTTAGATTAAGGAGGTTGAAAGTAAGATTACATCAACAACATGATCTACAAAACAGAAACCAACACCAATAGGTTCCCTGTCAGGAGACCACTTGCGTTACTAAAGTAATAGACTTCCCAGAAAGATTCAGTTCTCTGTGGTGGGCTCCCAGAAAGAATCAATTCTCTGTGGTGGGCTGTACAGCCTCATCCTCTGGAAAATCATAACCATTGATCTGGTCAAGAATCAGAACCAATCCCATGGCAAATGCTCCATCAAAACCAGGCTTTAGGCACAAAGTGAACACATCCTTCCCAAGTACCACGTTAGTGGAAGCATCCACTTTGCGCCTGATCTCAGCCACCGGCTCCTTTCCTGCATTCAAGATCAAACATGATCTATTTGCGTATGACCCTTCGATCTGGTAGTACTCTTGTCCTTGGGTCCCATAAACTTCTACTGTCACGCTGCACCGTCCTATTATCGACGATCTTCGGACGCTGAATATGGGTTTCTTTCCTTCTGTTCTTTCCCCCGTGTAACCTTCCCACCGATGGTGTAGACTCGGCCTCTGCAAAAACAAGTGTCTCTTAGTTGACTCAATATATGTTAAACGAGTGATTCCATGTATCCGAACTCGGGAATTTTGCAATCCATAGTTTGCACCGAAATGACGTCAAGGGAAGAATCTGACGCAGAATTGGATCTATATTTGGTAAAATTCAATCGCTTTCCATGAAGGTGAGTGCTTGTTTGATACAAATTGATAAATAATTGGTGGACTGACTTCGTAAAAACAAGCAAATCTGATAGAAACCCATCAATAAAAATCCCAAACTAAAGCAAACCCGCTTGGAGTCTACCGTTTTAGCACATTTTACAGCAAGACAAGTACTTAACGAGTTGATTCAGATCCAGTGAACAAAAAGGATGCAGACTTTTTTCATGAAAAAAGAAACTCACCAAATTCCACACACATCTTTATTCTCTAACCTGATTCATTGATTCTTCTTTCTACTGTCACCCAGATAGACCCCAACAGCGAGTCCGATCACAAGGTCGACTCGTTCGTTAAGCTTATAAATAACGTTCCGAGTATATATATATACACGTACCTTTTTGCTCACAGTAAGGAGACACCGTCCATTGGCGTCCATGAGAACAACCTCATCTTTGCGCCTCATCTCAGGACCATAGAAGTCAACCCTGAGAACCAACTGGCCGGTACAATCATAAACAGTGAACCCATCATTTGCAAAGAACAAAGAGGTCTTGAGCACTGTTAGATTCGTCTCCTCTCCATATATGAATCCATCATCCACAACCAAACCTGCCTGCATAATTTTCCTCTCTTTCCTATTTCTTCACACACCCTCGAGAAGAGATGAGAACAAAACGCTCTCTTTTGCGTAGTGATCTCTTTGTGAGAAATATGTGGACGCTAAAGAAAATGCAGGCGATGAAGGGAAGATATATAGTGTTCTTAGACAAGGGCAGGGCCACAGAGACGCGGTCGAAGTCTGAAGGTGATGTAAGACTAGATATCAAGTAATTAAAATAAGGGAATCTTTATTCTAAAGAATGAAGATAATAAAGACTTTATATATTTAATACCTATAGTTATAGTGTGTGCCTTTTATTTATATATGTTACTACTTATCTTGGATTCTTTCCGTATTAAATATGAAAAATACTTCTTGGATTCCGTATTCGAAAGCCATTCATGGAGTTTTTGGTAGGTTACTTGTCTCCAGAATTTGAGGCTGCTATAATTGACGTCTCAACTTTGTATTTTAAAAAGTATTTAGAAAGAATTTTTATTACTTAATTTAAATAAAATATATGTATCTTATTTGTAGCTTTAAATTGAATAATAGGTAAAAGATACAATCTGTCATATAATTTATTTATTTTTAAAACAACTTATGATATTAGAAATATTTCATTAGTAAATTAATTATTTTAATTTTATCACGCAATTAATAGACAGTCACATGATAATATATAATAAAATAATTAGGAAAATTAAAATTTAGTAAACTATTTTTAATACTCAAAATGTTTATTTTAAATAAATGAAAATATTTTAAAAATAAATAAAACTAAAAGAAGTATCCAGATTACATTTGCCTAATTTATAATACTAGAGTTGGATGCTTCCATGCAAAAGGCAAAAGTGGTCCTTAAATAAATTGATAGAAAATTTGGGTTATTCTGTCTTTTTGTATACAATTATTATCGTCAAAATATCAAAAGCGCACTGTTTTGACTCTTCAGAACGTTTCATTCATGATTCACAAAAATATGTGGTCACAGATCAAAAGAAATCAACAAAGTCAGATTATAAAATATAACGGAGCATCTCTTTAGTGCTCTTGAATGGAATTAATTAACAAGAAAAAGGAGCATCGATCCAATAGAATTTGATACTTTCTCATAAATTAAAAAACAAATTCACATTTAAAATGATTGTATGTTATTAAATTTGTTTATTTTTAAAATCCAATTAGACAACCAAACTTTAGCTGTAAAAGAAATGATTGATATCACCCTCTGTAACTAATGATACTAACTTGTTCCCTTGTATTGCATTTAACAACCTTAAAATTGATACTTAAAAATAAAAATAAAATTTCAATTCTAAATGTTTAATATTAGACAAAGATAAAATTTTAGTTTATCAGCCAATTCTAAAAAACTAAACATAATTATTTTCACGAGATTTTACTTTAGGATATTATTAAGGACTTCCAACTTTAAACCATCGCAATTTGATTATAAAAGTAGCACTCATAAACCATTTTCAATTCTATTCGAAATTCCAAAATGAATAAGTTGCGCAAGATCTCTAAACCCAGTTCGATTAACTATTATAACAAAATGATTAAATTCTTATAAACTAAAATAGATAAGTTTATTAATTAATTAGTCAATATTTGTAAATAATTAAATTCTTATAAACTAAAATAGATAAGTAAATTAATTTTCATTTATTAATATCTTTTTTCAATTAAACTTCAAATTATTCGATGGTAAGGATAATCTTTTTCAATTATATCTTAACTTATTTAATTTTATTTAATTTTTAACAATTTTAAGACTCTTAATACTGATTGAATATTTTAAATCTTAATCTCTGATCCTGGTCTAGTTTTTGCATCCCTCAAATTCATTTTCCAAATGTCCAACCCAAAATTTTGTTCTATATTTTCTCATTCCAAGAATCTATTATAATAAGGTCGGTAGCAGTTGATCTGCCCCATATGTTCCCAATTTCAATTCTTATCATTATAATATCAATTGACACCATACTATGAAACCTTAAAGTAGGAGACATAAATCCTTCCACCGATTTGCATACGACTGATTGATGGTACACTTTAGAAAGTAAAAAAGATATTTCAGCAGTAAAAAGTTAACGTTTTATCTCTAGATCAGAAATGGCAATTGGTTAGGTGGTGACTAAGCTAGTTTGATTGATTATTCTAATATAATAACCGCGCTTTTTCCTTTTAAAGAGTGTGTCAAATATAATAATCAGCAGCACTTAACGGGGAAATGACGCCACTTAATTTCGTGACATAACAGGTTAACAAATATCTGATTGCGAAGTGTACGTCCATTAACAGGGATACCAGATAAGCTTGGCGACATTGCATTCTTGCAGCCACTTTTATAACTACAGATTATGTAATTAATAATTTTTTAAAAGACACATCATAATTTATCAATCAATGAGTCCAATATTTGTAAGGTTGAGATTCAGCTGTGTTTGAATCCAAATCTTATTTACATTTAAATATAGTTAAACTTAATTTAAATTATTAATTTGTATTGATTTAATTCAAATTAATTAATTTATTATATTCAATTAAATTTTAAAATATAAATTTGATCAAATATAAATACTCAAACTATTTTATTATTTAGTCATGCTTTACTTTAAACCAAGACACGAATATAAATATAGTTTTATAAACTCTTCCGACACCGACCCTCTCCTTGTCTTTGTGGTATGATCACTTGGAGATCCTACCTCGAGGACAGGGGTTCAAGGAATGGTACCAACAGAAACCTTCTTTAGGGATGATGCCAATGATGATGAATCACATTCATACAAATAAGGTATTCTAAAATACCTTTTCTTTTTTCTATTGATCACAGTATTAGTAAAACCACACCAGTGGTTGCACCATCTCTCCAGCTGCTCCGGTGGATATAAGCCCTATCGTCTGGGCTTTCCCATCGTCAGGTGTTCGAAGGATGGTAGGGAGAAGAAGGGAAAAGAAGAAATGAGCATAAAAATAAAAGGTATTTCAAAATACCTTATTTTGCTATTCTTTTTATTGCAAGGTAACAAGGATGAATTTAATCTTAATGTTTTCATGGTAGTACAAATAAGACGTTAACATTTTAAAATATTAAAAATTAACTCACAATTTTTAAATTGTTTAAATTCAATTATTTTCAAATAGAAAAATAAATAAAGTAATGTCCCTATCAATCTTTTGTCCTGTCACTAAAATGTTTAAAATGGGCCTACAATTTTTGAAATATCTAAATTCAACTTTTCAAAGGACCCAAAAAAAAAAAAAAAGAAGTAAATAGAGTCACGTCTGTGTCAATCTTTTGTCTCGATATTAATGATATAGTGGAAATACATTATTTTTGTAATTTGCTTATAGGATTCATAGTTTAACGTATATATTGTATAAATAAAATATTTACATACAAAAATATGTGTATTCTTTTGATTATGAATCATATGGAACTTGTGAAACTTGTAAAGTTGAAGAATATTCAAATCAATCTTTGATGAAAGGATGATAATGGTATTGAAATGTTTAATTTATACATTGTAATGTATTAGATGTAATAACAATTCATATAAGGATGATACTTGTATTTCATTAAATTATTAATGACTTTATGTGATATAGTTATATGTATTAAATGAAATAATGATTTAAAATTTTGAAAAGTTCAAATTCTTTAAGTCTAAGTAAAAATTAAGCATTAAAAATGATGAAGTACTTCGATGAGTTCATTATGGTGAGTTTTAAATTTCGGTCATCTATAAGGAATGAAATTTTTTACTAAATACCTTCATTATTGAATTTATAAGAGTATGGATTTATATAAGAAGGACACTACAATATAAGATATTGTAAGATACAATAATATTTCTTCTATCGCGATGCCTAGGATAATAACTTACCTTCAACCGTTCTCATTGAATCAATTAGTAAGACTTCATATTAGATATGAAATGATAAGTCTTTGAAATAGTCAAAGTTAATGGTTTAAGGATGTAATGCTTAGTTGACACATATATTATCTATTAAGTTTAGAGCTAAATTGGATAATAAAAGGTTATGAGATATCCAAAGAGTTGGATATAATCTTACAGACCTATTGAACAAATTGTTTGTTTCAATGTATGCTTATAAGAGAACGATTCTCAAAATAAGTAATAGGAGGAAGATGAAATTTGAAAGGTTCAAATCTCATGACAGTACATCTAATTGGAACTAGTGTCTTTATTGACATATTTGATATATAGTTGAAAGGTTACAAGATGTTGAAAGATTTACTTTCATGAAGAATTCAAAGAGTTTGTTTTGGAGATGATTATAAAATTATCATGTGTACAAGAAGATTAGTAGGAGTATGGTTGTCCTATTCAGTGAGAGTATATGGAGACATATTGCTCATAGAGAACAACAATTCTAACTTTCAATAGTTGAAAACATAATTGTCCAAGAACAACTCTTGTTGGATATGAAAATGTTAACAACTTAATTATGAGAATTATATCTATAGAGATAGATTGGACATTATTGACCTATTCTAATTCAAGTACATAGATAATGTACTAATGATGTTTAATATTTGAGATATCAGCTACTTATGAAGTATTAAAGGTATTCATTACTCTATGTGTTTGAATTCAAGATGATAAGGATATAACTTTAGAAGTAAATCCTAATTAAGGTTTATTTACTAATGATGTTGATTTAGTTTTGTCTATAGTTATGTCATATTCATTTTTTTTTAAAAAGTGATTTTGTTATATAAATTTGAATTTAATTCAAATCTTGAATAAATTAAATTTATCCATCAATTTTATTTCTGAATCCAAACCCGCCTTTTGCAACCATAACCTCGTCAAATATCTTTCCTTTATAATTATTACCCTCTTTATCCTTTTTGCCTTTACTGATAATAACGTAGATGTCAAAGTACATCAAAAGTAATGATACTATTGACAGAATGATAGCATATACATTGAAACATTATAGTAATACCAAAGTCTGGTTCAGATATGTATTTATGGCTTGATGTAGGATCAATCAATAGGTTGAAACAAAAGGCTGTTGATAAATTGTCACCCAAGGCTCTTCCTGGCTGACAATTGGCTAGGCCCACTCTTTCTAGCAGAAAATCCAATAAGAACAACAGCAAACTGAACAGCTAACGTATGTAAGTGGTGAACAAGATTGAAAAATGATAGTGCAGCTTCTTTTTACCAAAAATCTTTGCAAGAACATTGCCCATTAATGAAATGATGGAAGCGATTCCGATCCCGGACAACAATTTCTTTGTTGAACTTTCTTGAAACATGTTTAATGAAACTATGGCAATCATGACAAATTCTAAGATTTTTCATGATCCTTATGGTTCTTCTCTCACCAAAACAGAGTACTGCAAAGGCAACTGCCAACTTTTCACTATGGTAGCTGACACTATTCTCCTTCTCCTCCTCTTCGATGTCATGAAACACAGCACATGTATTGGGAGTATAACCATCCACTCTGAGAGAATCAATCATGTTCACCAAGAACTTGGTAACTTCCTTTGATTTAGGGTGAGAAATATCTCCTGATAAAAATTCGTGAATTTCCTCATCCACAACGAGCAAACTATAGGCAGGCGTCTTGCTAATTCCTTTCTCTTGCATGGAACGTCTCAATTTCGCCTTTTCTATGTATCTTCCAACTACTCCATAGGCATTTGATAGAAGCACATAGTCACCATCATGAAAAGGGTCTAGTCGATGGATCTTCTCCTTCACTTTCCCTGCCAAAATGAGATCGTTATGACTCACACAAGCTCCAAGCAGAGTCCTCCAGATAACCGCATTGGGCTTTCGGGGCATTCTTTCCACAAACTCAAAAGCATCATATAGCAACCCTGCACGTCCTAGGATATCAACCATACAACCATAATGCTCAAGTGTCGGTTCCATAAGATACTCATTCTTAATGCTTTTAAAAACTCGCCAGCCATCTTCCACAAGACATCCATGACTACAAGCTATTAAAACACCCTTTAATGTAATATGGTCCGGCGGTAATCCAGCTTTCTTCATCTCATCAAACATCTTCAACGCTTCCACACTGCGTCCATGAACTGCAAGCCCATTGATCAATGCAGTCCAAGTCAACACATTTCGTTCAGACATTTCGTCGAACACTCTTATTGAATCATCAACAGACCCACACCTCGAGTACATATCAATCAATGACGTACCCAACGATGGACTAAGCCCCAACGCATTTCTGCGAATGTAAGCATCGACCCACCTACCCAATTCTAGCGCCCCCAAACTCGAAACGGCCGAAACCACGCTGAGCATCGTTACCTCGTCCGGTTTGACATTCCCATCAAATTGCATATCACGAAACAAAGATAAAGCTTCTTGCCCAAAACCATTGTTAACGAAAGACGAAATCACCGAAGACCACGAGACCACGTCTCTTTCCCCCATTTCATCGAACACCTGAAGAGCTTTAGGAAGCAACCCTGAAGACCCATAAAGACTGATCAAAGCGTTTTGCACATAGATACTGGAAACCAAACCAATTTTGACCAAAAGGGAATGCAGTTCAAGACCCATTTGGAGGCGAGAGCAGGCTTTGAGGACAAAAGGAAAGGTGAAGTGATCGGAGGCCACGCCGGCGAGTCGCATGTTGAGGAAGAGGGAGAGAGCGAGAGAAGGTTTTGAGGATGCATGATGTCTGATGAGTGTGTTGTAGGCAAAAGTGATTTTTGGACCAAACAAGGGGTTTACGGGCATGAGATAATAAACCAAATGTGCATTCAATTTCTGTCTGTTTATTATACAACAAAACCGTGTCTCGTTGATTCATAGTCAGGTCCTGTTTTGAAGAGCAGAACAAAACTAGGCCATGGGCCTCAGCTCCTGGACACGGGACCTGATCCTATGGTTCCATATAAATGGATGTTTGGGATGAGTTGGCACAGAGTTAGTCGACCAGAAGATTTGAGGGGCCTGGACAAAAAGTCCCAATACTAAGCGAGTTTGTCTTACATAAATTTAACTAATTGATTAGTACAGATAAAGAATATTGTACTGTTCCAGTTGTTTAGGATCTCTTCCACTTGAGAGGGAAGAAAGGACGATACTTCACTCTTCTAAGAGAAGAAAACTTGTACCACACTATACTAGAAGTCTAGAATGGTGAATTCTGATTTGGAGTAAGTCAATAGCTTACAAAACAAGAAGCAACCCTTTTAATTTTTAAACAGGATGATTAAAGAATAAATAAATTGAAAAAAATTGTCTTTATTTTTTAAAAAATTTGAGATTTAATTAAAAGAATAAATTGTTAAATAAAAATTAATTAATTTATAAAATTAATCAATTAATTGATAAACTAGTTAGTTTTTATAATAAAGATTATTAAAATAAATCAAACTAAAAATTAAAAATTAAATTAAAAAATTAATCATATTATAACGAATCAATTGAATTTTTTAATTATTAATTTTATATTTTAAAACATTGTGCGCTTTTTTGTTAATTATGATTATAATTGGGATTGCAAAACAAAGATATTATCTTTTTTTTTCTTTTTATCATTATTGTTTATGCTTTTATCATATTATTTCACATGTTTAATATTGCTTTTACACCCACACTAGTATTAATTAGCCAAATGACGAGATCTCGCTGTAAGAGTTTTTAATCAAACATGTGGGCTTATATGTGTATAATTGTATATAAAGGCTGTCATATAAAGTTAAGTCCAATTAATT
>JAOTAX010000005.1:5587905-5602361 GCA_025629825.1 Erythroxylum guanchezii
TGAGAAGAAAGCAGAGGTGGAATTGTTAGGCTTATTAATAGTTTTGATGGTGATCACCTAATATTTTAAAATTCAAATTTGATTTTTTTTCTTTTTAAGGTAAGGATATAATTCTTAAAAAGAAATAAAATCATAGAATAAATGATTTTTTTTTTGCAAGAACTCTTTTTTATGAACTTTATTTATTTTACAAATTCCCAAATGATCCTACTAATCATATATTTTGTCAATCAGTTCCACTTTTTTCTTAACGATTGATTATTGCAAGATTCTAGCAAAAACAATATTGAAGATTCAAAGTCAACTCAAAATAGAAATAAAGCAACAGCTAGTTGAAGAAAATGCTTATTTAAAAAAGAGTTATTGCATTTTTGCAAATGAGAGGACAAAAGTCAGAATCTTTGAAATACTTCAAAAGCATCAATATTCCCAAAAGTCATATCTTGATCAAAATCTCTTGTGTCTTAAAAAGTGACAATTCTTTTTGTAAGATATCATTGAAGCTCGTATGGAGCAAATTACTTCTTCATTTGTTTTTTTGAGAAATTAAAAGTTTTCATTAATAGTAGGATTTACATAAAAGCGCTATAGACAATCAAAACCCAGCAGAAAGCTTGAGAGGCCCGAAGCCATCCCATACAATGTCGTTTGAAACAAACAATTTTAACGACAAATCCCTAGCTTGTAGATGCTAGCAAAATACTACTAGTGTGGAAGGTTTGAGAATTTGAAAAATATGTACATGTGAGCTTGGAGAGGCTAGATAAATACTACTAGTGTAAATAGTTGGAGAACCTTGAAAAATATGTACTCATGAGCTTGAAGAAACTCGTCAAATTACTACTTGGATTTTCATAGTAAAACACTCAAGTTGGATACTTGGGGACTGGACATAAGCTTCGGATGTAAGCCGAACCAGTATAAATTTCTCTCTCTTTTTTTAACTTTTATATTTCCGCATTATATTGTATGTGTGTTCATTTTATCAAGAGACTTTTTCACTTTTATAATAGGCTCCTTTTGTTTTCAACTTGCGATAAGTTCCTTTTAGTTTTAACAGACGCCTTCTATTTTAAATTGTTTTGACAGAATTTATCATCTAACAGGCTCCTATCATCTAACAGGCTCTTGTCGTTTAACTAACTTCTATTGTCTGACACGCTCTTATTGTTTCAAACTTTGCAGCCCCTGTATTTTATCTCTTGTATGAGTTTACTTTATCATTTGATATTAAAGCGATGTTTCACATTTTTGTGTTTTACAGCAAGTGATAAATCATGGCAAACAACTTGAGAAACCTTGAAGGACAATCTCTATCAAAGCCTCCTTAATTCAATAGAAACAACTACTTATACTGAAAAGAGAGAAAATCAATGGATAGTTAATAATGAGTGTTCGAGACACATGACAGAATATTTGAAGATTTCTATGACGAAAATAGTTTCAAAGATAGAGATCATCCTGATTACGTGATGAAGTTAACTAAAGCTCTATATGGTCTAAAGCAGGGTTCTCGAGCGTGGTATGAGAAGTTAAGTAACTTTTTGCTTGAGAATAACTTCGAAAGAGGAAAGCATTGATGTAGGGGGAGAGTTAAGAGTTAAGATGAAGATATAATTTTGCCTAGTTTATTCTTACATATTTGTGATAATTTGTGACTGTTTAGTTCTTCTTCCTCTTTTTTTTTTTATAAAGACAAAGGGAAAGAATTAAAGTGATGATATATTTTGCTAAAAGTTGATGATATTTACTAGCATGATTTGTGAGCATGAAGAATATGAAATATATGTTACTAACTGAATCTATGAAGTTTAAATATGTGATTTGTTAATGATAAACTCCTTACTAAGAAAGGAAAGACTCCTTCCATTTAGTAAGAACTTATGAACTTATAAAGTTTACAGGTATTTCTCAAATTCTGTGTTTTCTTATTTGAATTTTGAAAATTTATCTATTAATGCTTGTTATAATAAAAAATGGCGAGATTGTTAGGCTTATTAGTGGTTTTGATGATGACTATATAATATTTCAAATTTCAAATTTGATTTATTTCTTTTTGAAAGTAACGATATAATTCTTAAAAGAAAATAAAATTATAGGATAATTGTTTCCTTTCTTGCAGGAATTTTCTTTAGGAACTTACTTTATTTATTTTACAAAATTCGAAAAGATCCTGCTAATTATATATTTAGTTAATTAGCTCCAGATTTCTCTTAACAATTGATTATTGCAAGATTCTAGAAGAGATTATATTGAAGATTCAAAGTCAACTCAAAATAGAAATGAAGGAAGACTAGTTGAAGAAAATGCCTATTTAAAAAAGAGCCACTGCATTTTACAAACGGGACAGAAGCTAGAATCTTTGAAATACTTCATAAGCATCAATATTCCCAAAAGTCATATCTTAATCAAAATCTCTTGTTCCTTAGAAAGTGACAATTCTTTTTGTGAGAGATCATTGAAACTCATATAGAGCAAATTACTTCATTTCTTGAGCGATTGTAAAAGCTAGCACAATACTACTGATGTGAAGGTTGGAGAACCTTGCAAAAAATGTACTCATGAGCTTGTAGAGGCTCGATAAATACTAATTACTACTTGGATTTTCATAGTGAAACACTCAAGTTGGATACTTAGGGACTAGACTTAAGCTTAGGTTGTAAGTCGAGCCAGTATAAATCGACCGTGTCTTTCTCTCTCTTCTTTTTAACTTTTATATTTCCGTATTATATTGTGCGTGTTCATTTTAACAAAAGATTTCTTCACTTTTATAATAAGTTCCTTCTATTTTTAACTTACAATAGGATCCTTTCAGTTTTAACAGGCGCCTTCTGTTTTAAATTGTTTTAGCAAGATTTATTATCTAATAGGCTCCTATCGTTTAACTAGCTTCTTAATTTTTAAACTTTACAGGCCCTGTCTTTTTCTCTTGCGTGAGTTGGCTTTATTAGGAATCGGTTTGGACGTTTGATTTGCTCAATGTTCTTCAAGGGCACAAGAGGTCACTATACTATTGACTTAGCTGCTGGTGCAGGTGCTGGCCTTATCTTTGATGCCCTTGGTGGGAAATATGAAGAGAGCAAGAAAGATGAAGAAATTGGCAACATTGTCAAAGAGGCTTTGTTTTTAGGTGAAAATAAGGTTAAGACAGTGTTAAAAGCATTGTGGATCACTCTAGTCTTTGTAGATAATAATGTAAAAGAAGGCTGAAAACTCACAAGGTGAATTTCCAACGTTAGGTGGTTTCCTTTGTCTGGTTGTGAGAAAAGTATAGTAGTTTTAGTAAACTTTTAAACAGTTGTAATGCTTGCGGACAAAGAGGAGTTCAGGGAAGCAAGCAACCTCTTGCTGCAGTTTCGAAATAACATAAACTCAACTTTAACCACTCATAAATGAAGAACAAGTGCTTTATTTTTTTTCATTCATTATACAATGATTTTTGCAAGGAAGAAACATGTAACAATGTCGAGAAATTTCTTTAGAAACCTCTAATGCAAAGCATATAAATTGTATCTTCCTTTACGTTGGTTTCTTTGAATCTATACATGTATATACCCAGATTGCAGCCTGCAATCTGTTCTATTACAATCCAAGTGCAACACCTGGAAACTAGTGATTACAGGGATCACTACATTTAAGCCATATGAAGTTAAGAACTGACCCATTTTGTGCTAAAATTGTAGTCATAAGCTATGGTACTCGAACTAGAAGGGACATGAAAGGATAAACACTAGTCTTCATCTTCCGAATCGATAGAGCAGGATCCATCGTCTACATTGGCGAGCGGGTCGTACAGGGGGGAGCTTGTATCCATGCATCCTGGAACTAGATCAAGATTGCAACGATCACCCTGCAACCAAGTACATCGATACTTGTTAACTAATGTAAGAAACTCATTTCCATATCAGGATTACAAGAAAGTGAAAGGAAAATGGAATAAGACTTACTCCTTCAAGGGACAAGTTACCAATCATAGCACATCTTGTCACAACTCCAGTTGTGTCTGGAAAAATTGCTCTCTCGCATGCTCCTTCTTTGCTCAGCTCCGCAGCCAGGCCCTGTGCCATACCAAAATTGAACGGAGAACAAATCGTGAAGGTTTCCAACGAATAATTCTGAATTTCTTGGTATATGAACCAGAAAACAGAATTTCGATTGTCATGTGGTTATTTAAAGCTAGAGAAGAAGAATCAAATTAGTATAAGTTTCTTGAGTTTCACCACCTCATTAAAAAAATCAATCGATCTGTTGCGCCAAGGTTTTGGCACTTGAAACTTCAGTCTGTAAGGACCGTCCCAATCAACCCCATTTGTAAATGAGAAGATCAAGTTCACAGCTGCAACAAGATTAAAATCAGTAAGAGAGGATTCTGTGTACATAACGTGATAAGAATGGTGAAATTCTACAAACCATGCTTGGGAACACATATCTGGATGGTATATAAAGGATCATCAGCTTTGCCTCGAGCCTGCATAAGCATTGCCCTTGGCTCACCCCCACACATTATTGGCTGGTTAAAACCTCCTGCGACATACAGAGTTACTAGGTTGAATTGCCATTGAACATCAGAACAACCACAAGATCCGTTTCACATTGCCCTTCACTCCATTACCACCAAAAGTAAACTATGGAGTTACGATGCAGAATAAGCCATCAACAAGTGGAGTTCTATCACCTAGTAGCCTAATCTGGAGGTGGAATATGTAGCTACAAAACAGTCATTTGCTTATTGCAGAGATCAACCAGAATGAGATAATTTCATGGTATTTGAAACAATCCAACTTGTTCTTGAGTTCAGACTACTTTGACAGCTTAAATAATTTCAAGGATTCATCATATAAACATAATGTGGAACTTTTACTAATCTTTGCTGAGATGAGTAAAGTTCATTGTAAAGGAACGTTCATTTTAAAGGAATCATAAATTCACATCATTCATCAAGAACGCAGGGAAGAAAAAATAATACAACTTATTAGTGATCTTAATTTTGCATCAGAAATTACCATTAAAAGCAATCCCAAACTCTTCATTCGGAGCAAGCTTATTGGCAGATGGATTATAGAAAATCTTTAGCTTCTCACCCTGTAAATTGACAATCGGTAGCAGTTCAGTCCAAGACTATGCCATACGAAAGAAAACAGCAGAGCTCATTATGCTCTTGAAGTGAACAACTTACAGAAGTTGGGGGTAGACCATTCATGGTTTTCCAGTACACAGGTGATATCCCACGTTCAAAGGTCGCCCAAGTAGGAAGTTTTATCCTGGAAGAACCAACCATCCAAAAAAAGTCAGTTTTTAGAAGGGAAGACCAAAGATATTGATGCTTTCACTTGTGAATCAAGATTCCATTTACTACAAAACCAGAGATGTTTCTTTTCTTTTTCCAATTTTAAAGGCAGAAGCATTAGGGAAGAACATCCTTCAATAATATATAAACATTCCAGTCCTAGAACTCTAGTGCTAATGAACCAGAAAGAAGAAATAGAATGAAAAAAACTAAAGAAAGTGTTTCATACACATCAATTTCCTCCGAAGGAGTTGTGGCAACAACAGCTGCTGCAGTTACTTTCCTATTAATGTTAACCGTTCTATTTGTCTTTGTGAATCTCCTTGGCACTGAAGCACCAAGAAAGGTACTAGCTGCAGAAAGGCATCAATTGTAAGTAGTTTGGTCCGTAAAATTAAATTCTTGCTTCGCTTCAATTTTGTTACATAGTAGATCAAATATGGAAACATTGTACAATCAAGTTCAAATGTTCTTGCATCAGCTTATGGATATTCATAGATTAAAAAAGTTGAAAAACAAAAAACATATTGGACCCGAGTAAGATTTCTATAGATGTTCATAAGATTGTCATGGTAGACATATTCAGTGCTTAATTATCCAAGACGTAGATATGAAGTCTTTTTCTGTTTTATATAATTTCGAAATTTAAGGAAACAAACAAAGATAGTCCCAGAAGATTCAAGGGGAGTTTTATAACACATATGAACTAATCCGTCATCTGCCTCTTTTCCTATTTCTTTGTAGACTACAATAAATCTGCAGCTAACATAAACAGGTAGATCTATGAAATTTAACAGTTATTACACAGATGTTATCACTTAGACAGCTTTACAGCTTTCAGCCCTTCACATAGAATTCTATCAGTTAAATAGAATGGAAGAGGGACAGGAGCCTCATATGCAACTTATCAACCTTTGAATTGTTTAACATGTTAAAGACTAATCTTTAAACGAAACAAGTGAAGAGGGAGATGTCTCATCCATTCTTGAAACTAAGGAAGTTCTACAGTAAGGTAAAAGAGTAATCAATCATTAGTCTTAAAGGTATCCAACCACATGGTCAAACCATACTTGAACAAGAACTACAATTTTAACAAAAACCCACTTGCAGTTTAACACTACAAATGCAATTCGAAGAAGTGAATGAACATAGTTTCTGGTAAAGAGTCAATAAGAGGGAGATTAATGAAGAGAAACAGCTGAAAGGGACCTACCAAGAGCTTTTGAGACGTATTGGTTTGCATTAGTACTAACAACCGACCTTGTTGTACCATAGGATTGCCTTGGGGAAGTAAAGATAGATGCACTAGCAGCTGCCATGTTCACACTACTAGTGATGCTTTAACAACTCACGAAAAGGAAATAGAGAAGAGGCAGTTGAACCTATCTAACTCCAAGA
This sequence comes from Erythroxylum guanchezii, assembly GCA_025629825.1. NCBI lineage: Eukaryota > Viridiplantae > Streptophyta > Magnoliopsida > Malpighiales > Erythroxylaceae > Erythroxylum > Erythroxylum guanchezii. The sequence continues at coordinate 5,594,591 of JAOTAX010000005.1, forward strand.
GGCTTTGGTTGAAGAGCCAACTCAGAGACAGATATATGGAAGGAGAGGCAATTGCAAACACAGACCAAGGACTAAATATCTTTGATACTTCAAAAGTACAGACAGAGACATACCAAGAATAAGACAGACTATATCCTCTCAAGGGGCAAATATCTGGATCACATTCACGCTTCCCAAATCCACAATCTAAACGCAACCCATTAGACCCCACAACCGCCTTATCACCCTCATTTTCTTGTCATAATAAATATTTTACCTTTTGACGATGCCACCAACAAATGAGCCGTGAATGCCTTCCCAAGCACAAACCCGACTTCATAAGCCCCTCCAAAACCCGAAGTTCCGTCAAAGAAAGTATTTTTCAATGGCTTTGATCACTTCTCCTTTAGGAAAATCCGGACCTTACCCATTTTTACCTACTCGCCGCTTGAATATTCTGAATGGAGTATCTTTAGCCCTGAATATTCATTCCAGCTACCCAAAATTATATGAACTTAGGACCAATGGTAAACGCGAAAAGATTGCTTTTTTCGCTGGTCCAAGTAACAAAAGAAATGATAAATATAACGGGACACCACAAGCCATGGCTGAAGCTGGTGGGTCGTCGCTTGAACAAGAGCAAGAGGAATGGACTTGTCGGAGAATTTTTTTGTCGGATGTGATAGTGAAGAGAGAGAGAAACGTTTTTTGGGGAAGGAAATGGAATACTATGGACGTGGGAACCACCAGTGTTGTTCTGGCAATGCATTTGCTTAGTTTGTTTGCGCCTTTTTGCTTCAATTGGAGTGCATTTTGGGTTGCTTTTGGGCTGTATGTTATTACAGGACTTCTGGGTATTACTCTTTCTTTTCACAGAAACCTTTCTCATAGAAGTTTCAAGCTTCCCAAATGGCTTGAGTACCTTTTTGCATATTGTGGAGTTCTTGCACTTCAGGTTAGTTTTATTCTTAAACCTGTGTCTATGTTTATAAACTTATGGTTCCAACTGCAATTGTGCCCTTGTTTCGGTGATTGCAGGGGAATCCAATTGACTGGGTTAGCACCCATAGGTACCACCATCAGTTCTGTGATTCTGAGCGAGACCCTCATAGCCCCATTGAAGGTTTTTGGTTTAGTCATATGAGTTGGCTGTTTGATACGAATTCAGTCGTTGAAAGGGTAGGCTTTGATCTCTTTTCTTTTTGCATCTCACTTGTTCTCGCTGTTCCATACTGTTTGTGATTCTTGTATTGGGAGTATTGGCAGTGCGGAAGACCCAACAATGTTGGTGACTTGGAGAAACAACCCTTCTACAAGTTCATTCAAGACACGTACATTCTACATCCATTTGCCTTGGCAGTTCTGCTATATGCATGTGGAGGATTTCCCTTCCTAGTTTGGGGAATGGTAAGCAGTAATTTTCACAAATTCATCGACGGAAATAAAGGGAAAAAGAAAAAAGAAAACAGAAGTTATGCGTGAAGTTTCTGCTGTAGATAAATGACTCAGTATTACCATGTGAAACATACCTTTGACAAAGATGCTTGCTTTGCTAGTATGAACTACATTTGATTACGATGTAAGCTTCTTTCATTCGTTGGCATGTAACGCATGGGTTGGTGGGTCTCATAACACACTTGGAAATGCAAATTGATATACCAGTCCGCCTCTTGGGTACATGTCTAATCTAATGTGAAAAAATTTGAGATGAGACCATAAGTTTATCAGGTGGGCCTTCTGCTTCTGCGCACTATTAAACTCCAACCTAGGCCACATCTTATTCCACTGGTTATTTGTCATTGAGTTTTGAGGACTATAGGTTTAAAAGGCTTATCTTTAAATTGTGTAGGACCATGAGGTTGTTGTCATGTTTTCTCATCGCCCTCCACTTTTTAACTCTCTTATTCTGCTAAATTCCATTGTAGGGTGTGAGAACAATATGGGTTTATCACATCACTTGGCTGGTGAATTCAGCTTGTCATGTATGGGGAAAGCAAGCCTGGAATACCGGTGACTTGTCCAGGAACAATTGGTATTTCACCCAATTCTTTCATATATATTTAAAAGAACATTTGTTACAGTCTAATTAAAGTTTGATTCTAATCTGAAATCGTTCTCAGGTGGGTTGCAATACTTGCATTTGGAGAGGGTTGGCATAATAATCACCATGCTTTCGAATACTCAGCTAGACATGGCCTGGAATGGTGGCAACTTGACATGACTTGGTACGTTGTGATGTTACTTCGAGTTGTGGGTTTGGCAACTGAAGTAAAATTACCTACTCAGTTGCAGAAGCAAAGAATGGCGGCAGTCAACTAGATTAACGAATCTATATACGTAGCTGTAATTTCATCAGTTGTTTATGTAGTTAAAATTTCAACATTACTTTATTATTGAGACCAAAAATCATTGCAGAAGAATTAATATACAAAGAATACAATGCTTGCTCAACTACTGAGTTAAACTGTTCTAGGCAACATCACTGGTTCAAAAACTCTGTAACAGAAGTGAGGCACGACGTAGCATGAATACCTTCTGCTCCTAATCTGGGTTGTAATATCAAGTCCATACAAACACCCTTCATAAATGGATGGATTCATATCAAAGTCAATCCTGCAATATGCGATCCTCCAGTCCTCTTGATACCAAGAACATCTCCCATCCTCTATAGCCCCAACTCACCGCCATGAAGCCCTTCACAGAACTTGGCCATATACTTCACGTCGAACACCAACCCTGTTGGAGAAATATTATAGCACAGAACAACTTTAGAGGAGAAAGTGATTATACTGATCAACCTTGCATTATTCACGAGCAATAGAGCCTCTTAAATAGGCTTTACAAGAGCTGTAATTTGAACTGAAAGAAAACAGCATATCAACTTGCGACTCGAACTAATTTACCTATGAAATAGGAAAACTAACAGCTAATAAATCTCCTAGCTTATTTTACGGTAACAAAGTAACATCCAAATTGTTGAAATTTCGAATTAACTCTAACTTCTAACACTCCCCCTTCATTTGAACTTGGAGACTACCAATGGTGCACAAATAAACTCATGCTTCGTCTATGGCAAACTCTTTGTCATTAAATCTGCAATTTGATCTTCGATTCCACAACTCTCCAATCTAACTCCACCCTTTGTCATCAACTCTCAAATGAAATGATGTTTGATTTCAATATATTTGGTATGGCTGTGAAAAATAGGATTTTTGGCCAGCATCATGGCTGACTTGCTATCACACAAAATATCAGCTGGTTCGACTTGTTCTTACCCCAGGTCACATAAAATCCTCCTTAACCATAATACTTGACAAGCAAAGGTTGTAGCTAGCATGTTCTCCGCCTCAGTAGATGACAAAGTTACGGTAACCTGCTTCTTAGAACAAGAAATTACAATTGTTCCAAGAACGAAGCAATTTTTGGAAGTGCTTCGTCTGTCATCAATCGAACCAGCCCAATTACTATTCGTAAAACCCATGAAATTGAACTCATTTGTTTCTCAAAACCAAATGCCAAACTCCTTTGTGCCAGCTAAATAACGAAGAACTCTCTTGGTTGCACCAAATTGATGTTTGGATGGTTTATGGATAAACCGTGAAAGGACACCAACTAAAAAACTTATGTCAGGATGAGAGTGAGTTAGATAAATCAATCTCCCAATCAAGCTTCTAAACAAGCTTTCTTCTGCTGCTCCTGTATCATCTTCTGCTTGAAGCTTATCTTTAATATTCATAGGTGTGATGGCTATTTTGCATCCCATCATGTTAAACTTCTTAAAGGTATCTTGAACATACTTCTTTTGTGACATGAAAATTCCAACATGTGTTTGAACAATTTCTAAGCCCAAAAAGTACCGTAGTTCTCCAAAATCTGTCATCTTGAACATCCTTTTCATGGACTTCTTAAACTCAGATATAAGATGCAACAAAGAACCAATATATATGATATCATTGAAGTAAAGACTTACTATCACCACATTAGTCATACCTTGTTTCTTCAGATACAAGGTTGGCTCATGCATACTCCTTTCGAACCTATTATTTTGAAAGAACTCATTGATCTTTTCGTACCACGCTCTAGGGGCTTGCTTCAAACATAGAGTGTCTTTTTCAATCGAAAAACCTTATCTTGATTCTTGGAACCTTCGAAACCTAGGGGTCGAGTTACATACACTTTTTCTTGTAAATCGCCATTTAAGAAGACAGATTTTACATCAAATTGGAACATTTCCATTCCTTATGCGCTGCAAGTGCCAAAATAATCCTTACTCTTTCAAATCGAGCTACTCGCGGGAACATTTCCTCATAGTTGATGCTTTGTTGTTGAGCATAACCTCTCACTATAAGCCTTGCCTTATGCTTTTGAATGCTCCCATCTACCAAGAATTTAGTTTTTAAAATCCATTTTAGACCGATAGCACTTTTACCTTTAGGAAGATCGACTAATTCTCAAGTCTAATTTTTCTCAATAACAGGAAGTTCTTCTTCCGTTGCTCTCTACCATTCTTTCTCTTTCATTGCTTCCTCCACTATGATCGAATCCCTAGCGAATATAACCAATGGTGATATCACCTCTCCTACAATTTCAAACCGGCATCGAGAAATTTTGCCATGCTCACTTCTGTGTAGTTGAATGGATTCATCGAGTAAAGACTCTTCGAATGAGGAAGTTCCACTTGACAATGGGCTTGACCTTGCTGGATTTGACTTTTGTGAGCTGTCAAGAGAGGGTATTGCTACCTCTTTATTTACTGCAATGTCTTCCCCTTCGTTCATTTCCACTTGAGCATTTGACTTCTTGGTTTTTTCTTCTCATGACCAGTAGCCTTACTCTTCAAATGCAATGTTCCTACTTAGTGAAATCGCGCCACTTAAGGGATCATATAACTTATAAGCTTTAAAGTGCGAGCAGTAACTTATGAAGATGTATTTTTGTGATTTCTCTTCTAGCTTGTGTCTATCAGTTGTATTGTCGTCCCAAGCTTCATATGTCGTCTGATTCCATACAACCTTCGTAGAAGATATATTGAGAAGATATACTATCGTTGCTACACCTTCAGCCTAGAAACTATTAGGAAGCCCCTTTGATTTTAGCATTGATTGAGTCATCTCAACCACCGTTCGATTTTTAAGCTCAGCCACCCCATTTTGCTCCGAAGTGTATGGGTTGTCAGCTCTCTTTTGATTCCTTGGTCTCTTCACAAAACGTCACAAACTCTTTGAACAAAAACTCTTTTTCACGATCAGTTTGAAGCACCTTAAAATCTTTTTCACTTTGTTTTTCTGCCATTGCTTTAAACTTCTTAAAATATTCAAAAGTCTCCGACTTGAGGTGTAGAAAAAACACCCAGCTCATTCTACTGAAATCATCAGTGAACAGTAAAAGGTACTTGCTTCCGGACAAAGATTAAGCCCTCATAGGACTACAAAGATCGGCATGAACTAGCTCCAATAGATCTTCGACATGTCTGGACTTGCCAATAGGGATTTTTTTTTCTTGGCTTGCTTCCCCATCACACATCTTTCACACACTTTTTGTAAAGGCGCGATGGAAGGTAAGTTGCTGACTATGTCATTGTTTTTCAATAGCCACAGACCCTTGACATTTAAATGCCCATATCTGAGGTGCCAAAACTTACTTTCTCCTATTGTCTCATTTATCATGGTTGCATTTGTAAAGATATCAAGGGGAAACATTGTATTGGATGACATATGAGCACATGATAGAATTTCTTTTTTTTAATCAAACATTTTGCATTTTCAAACATAACCAAATAGCCTAACTCGATTAGTTTCCCCACACTTAGTAAGTTATGTGCAAGGCATGGAGCAAAGTACACATCTTTAATAAACTTCTTTTGGTTACCTATAGATACCACTTCAGTCCCTTGGCCTTCAATCTAAAGCTGCTTGTAATCATCAAGCCGAACAAGTGACCTTATTAATTCATCAAGATCCTTGAATTTGGATCTGTCATCGGTAATGTGATGTGAGCAGTCACTGCCAACATACCATCTACCATCAGCAACAATCTCTGTGCTGACCGAGCCATGAATAAGAAGTTGTCTTACTCTTCATCCTCCTCAGCATAATTAGTTTTTTCTAGTTTAGACCAGCAAAATTTGTCTATGTCCATTTTTGTTACAATAGGAACAATGTAAGCAACTACTCCTTCCACGGCCTCAGCCTTCACCTCAAAAACGTGCTCTACGTCTAGCACATTGATTTGATGACTCCGACTTCCCATTGATCTAGAAAGCCTTTTCTTCTTCTTTTGAAGCAGTTCTGTTGATCATGGCCTCATGTGCTTGTAAAGACTCCATTAATTCATCAAATGAAAAAATAGATAAATCTTTCGATTCCTCAATTGCAGCTACTACATGATCAAATTTAGGAGCTAAAATCCTAAACACTTTAGCAATAACAATTTCATCCATGATTTGCTCACCATATGAGCACATTTGATTTACAATGGAAGACACTTTTGCTAGGTATTCCTGGATTGATTCATTGCCTTTCATAAATGAAGTTTCAAAATCTCATCGAAAAGATTGAAGTTTGACAGTAGTTACGCTTGTTGATCCTTGATATTCAGTTTTGAAGATCAACCAGGCTTGTTTGGCCAACGTAGTAGCAACTATTATGGAGAATATTGATTCATTCAGTGCTTGTTGGATAAAGAAGATGGTTTGTGCATCACATTTCTAATTGTCTTTTAGACAAGTCTCATCATCACTAGATTCTGCAATACATGTTTCCATGAGATCCTAAAGATCTTGAAATCTAAATAACATCTTCATCTTTATACTCCAAAACTCTTAGGAGTCGCCTTTGAAAATTGGCATCTATAGTTGTGAGACATTGAGAGTGCTTAAAGTTGTTGCCATTGTTTGCAAACAAGAAGAATGGTGTGTCCAGTTTTAAAAGAACTTGGCTCTGATACCACTCTTGTTGGGGAAATATGTTGGGACCCGATTCTCGGAACCGGATCACAATCGGAAAACGAAAATGAAGACAAAAACGAAAAGCGAAACCTAAAACGATTAGCAGAAACGAAAACGAAAGGAACCTAAGCGAAACGATTTTTGAATCAAAAGGAATAGAAAAATAGGCGAAATGGATCGGAATTTGACGGAAAGTGAAAATGAACGAAATCGAATTCGAAAGAACGGAAAACGAATCGGAAATAAATCGAATCGAATCGGAAACATAAGCGAAATACAAGAATCGAAATTACAAAATGAAGCGAATCGGGTTTAATGAACGGTTCAACCGAACCGAAACAAAGTCCGACATCCGGTAGAAAACAAAACTAGCGTGTCACGTTGGAAACCCTAAGACTAATCCCATCCGAAATTCGGTATATTTTTTTCCCTTTTTCTTTCTTTCTCATAATATTTATTCCTTTTCTTCTTTATTCAAATCAAAACCAATCCATATTATTTCCCTTTTAGAATTCATCCTCATGCAAATATCAATTCATAAAATCTTCTTAAACATTTATACATATCCCAAAATTCCATCTTTTAACCAAAATCTTATCTTATCTTTAACAAAACCTATTCTAATTCTTATTCTTATTTCTTACCATAAAAATTTCGGCAGCATAATGGCTGCATTTTCAAAATCCCAAAAATCTGCAAAAGTTTTTAAACGCACTTCTAAATTTTCCTAGCAAAACTCCAAATCATCGGAACTCCCGTCCGGAAATCCAAACACAAACAAACGCAATTCTAAACCTAACACTTCAATAATTCTCATTCATCCATATCATCGATCCCAATCATAAT
>JAOTAX010000005.1:5608747-5623558 GCA_025629825.1 Erythroxylum guanchezii
GTAAGATCAGGTATAATTCCCTAGGCTATGATGACAGGGGCGAACCTATATAGAGAACATCAGTGACAGAAGGTGTAGTGGAATTGGTTTACACAGATACATTAGTTTCATTCGCAGATAACATAATGAATCCAGAAATATAGATAACTTATACCTAAACAAAGAGACAACATAAAGAACAGAACAGTGCAAACCAAGTATTTATGAGTTAAATTGCTACCGAAATATCGATAAAATTGAAACAACTTATCTTAATGCAAGGTGTGGAAATCACTGTCTTAAGTCAGAAATTGTCCCTCCACGATGTAGCAAGACAACAGGATCTAACCCTAGGTTTAACGTCTTCTCCAGAGCTTCGGTGCACTCCAAATGGCGGAGTAAGAACTATCTCCGAGAATTAGAAATAATAGAAGAATGGAGAGGACAAAAGAAAGATGTTCTACATCATTTTTCACTGTGCAGAGAGGTGGAAGACTTATGGAAAGAAAAAGAGAACGTTACTTGGTGAGAATAAATGGGAATTTGAAGAGATTTTAAGAGAAGTGGGAAAAACTAGGTCAAATTATAACGTTTAGTAACTAAAACTAGCACTACAAACTTATTGAAAATAAGATTAAACCAATGGCCTCTAAAGAGTTTATTTTACACGTTGTGGCATGTTGGATCAGGCAGCGTGTGCACGCGTGTGGTATCCATACTCGCTTCAAAAAACTTGATTCAAAGTCTCACAAAACACTCTGATATATAAACTAGGTGAAAAGCTCCTTACTCTTTGAATTTGGGATACAAACCAAAACAAGGAGGAAGAAATGTTCTAAGTTTTAGAACAACACCAACAATGACAATGACAAAGACAAAAATTCATGATTTTCAAATCAATTGTTGGTAAGCCTTAGGGAAACAAGAACTTCTCCGGTTTCTTCAAGAAGTGAAACTACTAATGAGAAGCTTTTGAACCACCCAACTAATTTACACGTACGTATATAAACGAGTAATGAATTTTGTGTGAAAGGAAAACTATTTTTAAAGGATTCCCCGATGTATGTTAGAGCCCTTAAACTAAAAGATAATGTGTGAAGTTTGTAATCTTTCTTATTCTTTTTTTATGTACATTATTTTTGTCTTTTTTATTTGACTTTACAGAAGAAAAAAAACTACAAAGAGATCTCAAATAAACTAAGAAAACTACTTTCAAATGATTCCTATAAAATAGGAAAACAATCTTCAAATGATTCAAATAACATAGGAAAAATAATTTCAAAGGATTCAAATAAAATAGTAAAACAAATTTAAAGGATTTAAATAAAATAGAAAAACTAATTTCAAAGGATTGGGATAAGATGGGTATAAGAACAAAATATTACCAAAATAGATGGCTTGGTATATAATTTATACCTTAAAGCGTGCTTTTGGTCTGAAGTTAGTTTGTGGAGGTATGTACAGACAAAGATGAACATGCTCGCAATCATCAAGATTGATTAGTTCAATATTTTATTACGCAACTTTTTTTATACAAATGATACGTTCGGTATTAACCTCAAAGTTATCATAGCTTTGAGTTTTGGCTTCTTAACTAATCACAATCTATTTTTCAAAAAAAAAAACTAATCACAATCTGTAACAAAATATGGAGAATATTATCACAATGAAAATCTCTAATTAAGAGACATCTATATGAATATTCATTTTTTAAACTATAATACTAACAAGTTTGTGAATATATCAATAATCTATTAATTTAAAACTGTAAAGAGTCAATTATTTTCTTTAGAGACTTGTAATATATTTTAATAGTATTTTAGTTTATAATTAGATCATAAATTTATAGAGAGTCAAGCTCTCTGGTAATAAAGTTAATTTCTCATTTTATTTTTATAGAAGAAGAGATTAAAATTATATTACTCACTAATTTGATAGAAAATATTTTTTACTTATATAAGATAAGTGATAATCAAGAAACTTTTACCTGTCATGTTTTTAAATACATATTTATAAATATGTGAGATATTATACAAATCCACAATAAAAATTATATATCAAGAAAAAAAATTAGGGCATGAACTATTTAATTCTAAAATGTTTCTTAATTTTTATGAGAAGGGATGACAATTGAATTTGAGTTTAAAGTAATTTTTGAAATTTAAGTTAATTAAATTTTAGGTTAAATTTAAATTAAAAATAACTTAGTTCAACTTGAACTGGTTTAAAATAAAATTATTTTATTTTACTAAACTTATTTTGTCAAAACTTCAAATAATATTTATATTTTAATAAATAATTATTTTATTAAAATAATTTTATTTTTATTTTAAATATAAAAAGTCGATGGGCTTATGGCCCGCATATCGTCATGGGTAATTAAGAGATTCAAAGATACACGCCCCCTAAGGACTAAGGAGTCGAAAGTTAAAAGTTGTAAACAAAAACAGTTGTTGATCGGATCAATCATGCAAAAGCAAATCCTATAATTGCTTGTGTTTTCTCAAATACCACGACTCTTACCTCTAGTCCAAATAGCTAATCAAAGGCCTTTTTGAAAAGTCTTGTCATCGTCTTCATTAGTTCGTCATCCATACCACACAACAGGACAAAATCAAGCACTACCCCGTTTGCCACGCGTCCCAATTACTTCTCAACTTGTCCCTCACCCGCCTACTAGCCTTGTTTATCAGGCGCTCTTTTTCATAGTCCTTTTTTCTCCTTTTCAATCCAACCTTCCCATTACTCCAACATTTTTCTCGAGAAAGTGACAGAAAACCAGAGAAAAGGTTGTAAGGTAAAAAGGTAAGAATGTGCTTGTCAGGAGGAGGGATGAATATAATGTTAGAATAATTCTCTTTGATTATTATAGAAGTAATGCGTTTGTTTTCAATTTCTTATTTTAAGGAGGCAAATGTGGGAGTGAGGTGACTGACAAGTAACCGGCTGCAGGCAGTTGTCGGCAGATGGGTTAAACGCCGCACTTAGGCTGACGAAATCAGAAAGACAGCACGCGCGGTGACCGGGTACGGGGACAGCAGGTATTTTTACCCATTTTTTTCTCTCTGTGGTTTTGTAGGGCTAGTACCCCACATTCACCTCTCGATTTGACCCACTCTGCACGCCTTAGGTTCTTATTCCTATTCCATCCTCAACGACGGCGCGTGCCACTTTTCGACAGGTAAAATAAATTTAAAATAACAACATAATAAATATTAATGAATATATAAAATTAATTAAGTTGATCTTTTAAATAACAGCTTAAGTTATTGTGATAAAGCGATCATTTAATATGATATAGAGTCTTTATAGTCAAGTAATCGTGAATTCAAATCTTACCATTCACCTATTATTTACTATAAAGTAAAATAAAACTGTGCAAATTTCAAAAATAAAATGGAGGTAACCTAAATTCTAAAGTAACAGTCAACGAGAAATGGAATAGACTTCAACAAACTCAAGTATTCTGATTGAATGGAATCTTCCTTTTCTTCTTCTTTTCTAATCTCAACGTCATCCTTTTTGTATTTTTATTTTAAAATTCCGTAACACAATAAACTTAGGCGCGTACAAACACTAATCTCGAATTGAGTGTGCAAATTCCCCTCAAACCTAAAAGTAGGGTCCACGTCCTGCAGCATTCTTTAAATACTCAGCACATTTGCAACTCCGACTATGAAACCTTCTCAAACCTTATCATAGACACAACAGTTTTATCTTCGAAGAAAGCATACCAAGTTCTTACTATTTCTGTCTCTGTGGATTGATTTTTGTAACTTAGTCAAAACGGGTCTGCCTCTGTGGATGCTTGGGTTGGACCCGGACCGTTTGTGGGTCGATATGAACCGGTTGCTCGCATTATTATTCCACCAGGTGATCATCATCACCATCAGAATAATGAGCTTGTTACAATAAGATATGCATGTGCTTTTCTTCGTTAGCTATGTTTTTTTGGTGGTTGTGTTCAGGGTGTGCTAGATGAGCAATTCTTGCAGCTCCAGCAACTTCAAGATGAGAGTTCACCAAACTTCGTATCTGAAGTTGTCAACATATACTTCTACGAGTCCGAGAAGCTCTTGAGGAATCTAAGAGCCTTACTGTAATTATATACCTCCACTCATGACCTTTCATGCATCGTGTTTCTTTTTCCTGATTTGCACGTAAACAACTTCATAGGAGAACGATAGAGATTGGTTCTATAACTTAATCACAGCTTCACTTTTAATACCGTCGTTGTTGCACTCTATTCAGTATTCAGGAATGTTTCACGTTCTTGTTCACACGATTAATGAATGGCCGTTTATTTAAATTGTCACTGTTCCATATCACGAGCACACGTTTTTTGACTTTGGCTGCTGTAGGTTTCACGAGTCTTTGCGCTCTTTTTGTGTTGGAAAACTATTTGCATTAACGGGATTTCATCAGTTCGTCTCTTTCGGAATCTAATATGCAATATAAGTCAAGATTTGGCTACAACCTCCCTTTTTGTATTTGTAAAACAAGGATTTTGATGGACTTCGATGGTACGTGATGGGACAGGATGGATAAAGAGTTCTCGGATTACAAGAAAATGGGGATCCATTTGAATCAGTTTATGGGAAGCAGCTCAAGCATTGGAGCCAAAAGAGTCAGAAATGTATGCGTTGCCTTTCGCGCCGCTTCTGAGCAGAACAACCGTGCAGGGTAAAGGAAAAAAAAAAAACCTCACCACGTACCTCTTTATTCGAGCTCCATTTATCATCTTCCACTCTTTTTCACTTTTCATCAATGCTTTTACTACCCTGGAATGGACCAGTAGTCTAGAAATTGGACACAGAGACAGACCTCGCATTTACATAGTTCATCGTTTAAGAAAAGCCAATGCCCTAGTGTTAATTCCTTTTCTCCATACTAAAGTCCTGAGGTGTGACCACGAAAATGTGGAATTTGTACGATGTGATAGGTTTTAAAAAAATATATGTTCACATCGTAACGTTCAACGGAAAAAAATTACGCATAAACAGTAAAAAAAAAAGTCTGATATCTAAGATACTTGTATGTGAATCATTGAACTTGCGAATAACTAGAAGTTGTGTGGATTTCAGGTGCCTGAGAGCTTTGGAGCTACTAGAGCACGAGTACTGCTACCTAAAGAACAAGATGCATGAACTGTTCCATGTATATATTATACTTTACCTTTTTCTGTGACATATCTTGTTTTCTGGTGGAAATGTCTCAGACTCACACATGTAATATATTTAAATGTCTCGGTTTTGACACAGATAGAGCAGCAGAGAGTGCTGGCAGCTGGGGTGAGATACCCAATTGCACAGAATAATTAAAGTAAAAAACTGCGACTTTGGATTATTCAGATGGGGTATTAGTCTTCTTCCAAGGCTGTTGCTAAAAACCAAGCTAACCCACCGAAGACTAGTCTGCTAGTTGTTGTAGAGAGCAAAGCAGAAAAAGCATGCCCTAGGCACTGCCTCGATCCCAGTCTTTTTATATGCTATTTGTAGAGCTCATTCTTTCTTTTTCTTTCCCTTTTTATTTCTTTCTTGTTTGTGGTTGTGAGTTGCATGGGAATGAAATGAGATGTTTGTGCTCGCAGTTCTAGCTCAAATCATAATCTTTTCTGCTGCTTTTTATACTTGGGGTTCTGGAATCAGCTTTTTAGACAAGGAAGTGTTCAGCGTAAGCAATGCTCCTCTTTCACAGAACTTCCACTGATAGCTATATCTACTTCGAAATGAATCAGTATCAAATTCATGTAACTCACTGTCTTGATCTGTCAAAGCACATCAATCACTCAATCAATCAATTTGAGTTGCTCAAGAGAAGATCTTGGTTTTGATTATATTCAATAAAAGTGAATGTTGAAAAAAAAAAAACTTTTGACTAAAGTAGCAACTTTTACAAGTTTAAAGAAATCTCCATGGCTAGAAAATTTAGCTTGGTTTTTTTTTCAAATTCTTTAAGCTTTAGGATTGTAAGAAAAGTCTAAAGTTAAATTAAAGCAAAATGTATATAAAAATTCTATGATGTGACGATAAATAGTCCATAGCCGATTTTATCAATTTTCATTCGAGATGTTGAAATAAAATTTCCTAAAACAATATGGATAAATAAAACATGAGATTGTTAAAAAATATTCAAAGTTGTTAAAAATGTGGTTTTTGCTTAAAGATAAAATTTGAGAGTAATAAAAATAAGATTAAAATTGTTATCTGTTAAGATTTAAATTTTTAAAATTTTTATTTATTTGATTAATCTTTACTGAGATATTAGTTAAGTTTGTTATTTCATTGCCTATATATTTAGACATTCAACGTCAATGTAAAGTACAATCAATCAATAAATTGCATCTTTGCATTATGTGTGATCAATAAATAAATTACTTCTTTGCATTATCTCTTTTATATTCTATTTTTTAGTTTCTGATTCTAAAATCCAACATGATATCAGAGCTCTCAAAAATCTTGAGGGACCTATGAGTGATTAATGTTTTGTAAGTTTAAGAGCAAAGAAGGACAATAAGAAACCAAGAAAGTGAAAAGATAATAAAAGGAGCCTATCTAGCAAAGATATGGGCAGCAAAGAAGAAAGGAAACATTTGCCATTGTGAGAAGTTTGATCATAAAGATAAATATTGCTGGCATAAAGGGAAGTCTTGATGTTTTAGGTGTAATCGATTTGGACATTTGAAAAAGAATTGTAAGTTTAACAATAAAAAACAAGTAAATACAGTTCTAGTGATTGAAGAAAATAACTTCTTCTAGTTGATGAGAAGTGTATCAAGACAAATTATAGAGAGAAGTGCTCTATGAAAATAAGTGACGAGAGAAGTGTTCATGTTGAAGAATAGAGAAAAGTGATCTATTAAGAATATTGAAAATAAGTGCTCCAAAAAAAGAGTTGTAAAGAGATGTGCTCCAATAATTGAAAGATGATGAGAAGTCTATCATCAGATTCTAGAAGTCTTCCAAATTTGAATCAAGAGAGAATGTTGAAGAATGATTCAAAATTGTTAAAAATGTGGTTTTTGTTTAAAGATAAAATTTGGGAGTAGTAAGATAGAATAAAAAAGATAAGATTATTTGTTAGAATTTAAAGTTTTAAAGTTTTGATTTATTTAGTTAATCTTTTTCGAGATATTAGTTAAGTTTGTTATTTCATTCCCTATATATTTAAGCATTTAGCGTCAATGTAAAGTGTAACTAATCAATAAATTACCTCTTATATTATCTCTTTCCTATTCTATTTCTTAGTTAGTTTCTCGTTCTACAATCTAATAAAGATATTCTCTTTTGATCTCTCTTCTTTTCTATGTTTTATTTTGTGTCGAAAAATCTTTATCATCCACTCTCGAAAATGGATAATTAAAGGTCTTAAAATTGGAACTAGGATTAGACTACTTGAAATGAGGCTTTTAAAATATTTTCCCTATCAATTGGCTTTTGTGGGTTTAGATTCCCTTATTTTGTACCTACTCTATTTTATGAGCATCCATTCATTCAATTTATGTGGATCCTATTTATTGGATAGATAAATATGTAGACACAGAATAAAGGAGACAGGTGATCTACTCCCAGCTTTTGGATATGTTCTTCTCGGATGTTAATGATTATCGTTGTTGTTGGAAAATTGAATATTCTTTTTAATCCTTGATTGAGGGATTCCGAATGTTTATGGCTATCCTGAACTAGTTATACTTGCCTTTCTATATATGCAGTGCCGTGGCCATGCTAATATGTTGGACTAGGAAAAAACTAGGGTTTGCTCAATTTTCGTAAGCAAAACTAATGGTACGAAAGTTCCAAGTTGAGTTTTAGCACGTTACAACATAGATAAGTTGTTAAATGATTTTATTTAACACAGAACAAGTTCTACCAATTATCCCACCTCTTGAAAGCCAAAGGATAACATGTTGATATTTAGAGGGAATGAAACTTCTTCTTCGAGTAGGACGTGTTTCAGCATATGTTACCCCTAAACTTTAACCTAGAAAAGAAATAGATCAGATTGCTATTCAGAAATGTGTAAAATGATTGAACTGGGTTTGAAAAATAACTTCGTATAACTGTCAATAGATTTGATGGATAGTTTGTAATTCACTCGAAGGTAAAATTTGGATTAGAAAAAGTATCTCTTAACAAAACAAAAAATTTCTATTACCCTTATATTCATATATGATTCCCTCTTTTTTTTTTTACATAGAGGTGTATAAATTTTTTTAAAAAAAACTCGCAGCTGTTATTTTTTAGATGTACATTGGGTAAACTTTTGAATTGACGTAATAGTTTGCAAATTATGTCAATCGGGTACTCCACACTAAACAAATCCTGTACAACGAGAGAACGTAACTTGAGGGAATCAAACACAGGGCCTTTTAGTCCCATGTCCCTTCACTCCACCAACTCAATCACCCCTATAGAAAGAGGTGTATAAGTTATCAATTATAAGTTTCAAAAAACCACTTACTTAACTATATCACAGTTTCTTTTAATTGATTTAACGTGTTGTTTCTGTTATATATGCATGAACCTAATGACGATCCACAATTGCCATCTAATTCTATGGCTACATGTATCCTAAGAAATGAAGATTGAAAAGAAAAGAAAAAGAAAATTGAGCTATGATTGACCATGCACATGATCATTTAGATCAATACTGCTATTATTCCCAACCAGAATCACGTCCCATTTCAATTTTCCATCTTATATTTGTTAATTCTAGCTCTTACAATTTTGATCTACATTGCATAATCTCATCAGGGTAATGGTTATTTGTGTGAAATGTGCTTCTAAATGCGTGTTAAATAGACCAAATATGATAAATTATAAAATTATTTTTAAACTGGGTGCGATGATGATAATGATGATGAATCCAAACTTCTAAAGTCTAAGTTGAAACTAAATTGAGTTTAGATAAATGGGTTCAAACTCAAATTAATTTAGGATTTAAATAAGTTTAAAAATTGTAAAATTTAAACGGACCGACCTTTTGGTAAGACTATTGTTTTCAAACCCGGACCGGACCGGTCGACTATCCGGTCCGGGTGATTCTTAAAATCCGGTCCCTAATTGAATCAGTGAGAACCGGCGAAAACCGGTCAATTGATCTGTTGAACCGGTCCGGTTCGACCACTGGTTCAATAAATTTTTTATTTTTTATATTATTTGGTATATTTTTTCATTTTTTAATATTACTAATATTATATATAATTAAATATAATTATTACACAATTATGACGTCACACCGGTTCAACTGGTAGTTGAACCAATCGAACCGATCAAACCGATGATCAGTAAAATATCCGGTTCGATGTTCGGTCCGAATTTCAAAACCTTGGGCCAGAGATATCACCATAAATCGTATCATTTCGTTTGTGAAGCCTAGCTTCTCAGATCAGAAGCTGAGGGAAATTCCCGTGAAGGACATTAATGCTCAAAATTTTCAGTTGTATTTATTTCTGTTCCTCCCATTCTCGTGAACCCATAAATATTTTTCTATCATTCCATGCACCAACCTTCATCTTCTCCATTTATTATGTCACTGACCGACCTGGACCATCTCATTCACTCTCCCTACTCTACCCTCTCTATTTAAACCCCAGAGTCCCCCATACTTGCACTCCTCATAACACTTTCTCAACATGTCTTCATTTTTCTATACCACTCTCACACTCCTTTTCCTGCCTCTTCTACCACTTACCAAGCCTTATACGGTCTTAATTCCAGACTCCAGCAACCAGTCGGCCCTAATTGACGGTCCACAAACTGGGCTTTCCATGAACAAGATTGGGGCGAGAACCGATGGTCACGAGCAAGAAGCTGTCTACGACATAATGCGCGCCACCGGAAACGATTGGGCCACTGACATACCGGACATTTGTCGTGGCCGGTGGCATGGTATTGAGTGCATGCCGGACAAGGACAATGTATACCACATTGTTTCACTATCGTTCGGGGCATTGTCTGATGACACAGCCTTCCCCACTTGTGACCCAACAAGGTCTTACATTTCCCAGTCCATTACTAAGCTTCCTCATATTCGGACACTGTTTTTTTACCGATGTTTTACTTATAACCCACAGCCCATTCCTTCTTTTTTGGGGCAGTTAGGCCCAAGTCTTCAGACTCTTGTTCTGAGGGAAAATGGGCATGTGGGTCCTATCCCGATAGAATTGGGCAATCTCACCCGTTTAAAAGTTCTTGATCTTCACAGAAACAATCTCAACGGCTCAATTCCGTTTCAATTGAGCCGGTTGACCGGTCTAAGGTCATTAGACTTGAGTGGAAATAAGCTAACCGGGTCTATACCTAGTTTAAGTTTTCCATCACTAAGCGTCTTGGACTTGAGCCAAAATCTACTCTCTGGTTCAATACCATCTACAATTGGCTCGTGTGACTCACTGATCAAATTGGATTTTAGTCGTAATCGTCTTGTTGGTTCGATTCCTGAGACGATTGGTAGTTTAAAGGAGCTTATTCTCGTAGACTTGAGTTATAATCGTTTTTCAGGGCCATTTCCAACGTCAATTAGAAGCTTGAATTCTCTCCAAGCATTGATTCTTAAAGGAAATCCATTATGGGCCAAAGCACTTGCTAGTGATGAATTTGATGGTATGAAGAGTCTAATGATCTTGGTTCTCTCAAACATGAATCTACAAGGCTCAATCCCGGAGTCACTCGGCAGGTTGACAAATCTTCGAGTTGTTTATCTTGATGGGAACCACTTGAACGGTTCAATACCCATAAACTTCAAGAACTTGAAAAATCTTGGGGAACTGAAGCTAAATGACAATCATTTAACAGGGCCAGTTCCATTTAGCAGAGACATGGTTTGGAAGATGAGAAAAAAACTTAAATTAGAAGACAATTCCGGATTATGTTACGGTGCTGATAGTGGCTTTGAAGATGGTTCAGATGAGTCGTTCGACTCGGGCATAAGTCCAAGCAACCCACCTTTAGCCGGTTCAACGAAGAGTACAGTTCATTATCTATCTACAACTCTCGATGCTATGACATTGCCAAGTACAGAAAACAAGCCTTCTGGTGCCGATCGCCAAGCTTCATGTCTACAAACAGCATTTGTTATGTTGGTTTTGTGTTTAATATTGTAAGGTAAGAAATACAGGCAAGTAATTATAATGGATATAGTTTTGTTAAAATTATATTACAATCCTAGTTTTCCATCCTTTCTGATGTGATCAAGACTATAGTATTTTGTATGAGACATGGATTCAAAGATAGGATAGTGACGTTGGAGGAACCAATCACAAGATCAAGAGTTAAAAGTTCAAAAAAGCGCTTCAATTCTACATGGATCAAATTGTAGTGGCGTAGAATCTCAAATGACAATGAGGGTCAATGACATCTTAACTAATCAAGTTAAGCGGAATGTTCAAGAAAAATTCAATTCTTATTTAATTAATTATTTTTATGTTAGAAGCATAACTTTCGGTAGCCCACTACTTATGTTTTGGGCTTGTTTAAATTTTTTAAGTTTAATAGATTTTATTTTAGGAATATTAACTTAGGCTTTGATTGTTTTGGTAAAAGACCCATATTTAAAGACCTTTTACTTAATTAGAATTTCTTTCTTTTTAAGGGATATAAATACATCATAATATATATTGCTTAAAATTAGATTGGTTAACAAACGAATTCTATAGGGAAGGATTTCTTGTCTTCTTCTATTACGTCAAGAACATAATTCTCACCAAAGTAAACAACTGTGGTGAATTTCTGTTCTTATTTTTAGATCAACCTTATTATATGTGTTTCTTTTCATATAATTAATTGAGGGTTCATTAGGGTTGAAGATTTCGTCTTGTTCATGCTCTATCCAAAGTGTGTTAAGGAGTTTCGGGTTCTTTAGCTTTGGAGTTCCGCCTCACATTCTTTGTTACATTAGCTCACATGAACAATATCAGTTTTTGGTTTCCTTTTGGAACATGGATATAATGTTTAATTCTGCAATTGGTTTGCCAAAAGAAGTTACTGAACTAGCTGATCCAAGGTTGAATAGGAAGTTCAAGGAGGAAAAGTTTTGAAAAAGGTCATACTTAACATTCAACCTCAGAAGATACCTGCAAGGCTCGAGGTATTAAAGATCCAAAGAACCATCAGCTGTATGTGTTGGACTTCCTACTAAATTTCATTTATGTTCTTCCTTTCTAATTTCTCCAACATGAAATGAGATTCTAACTATAAAGTGATTACATGTCAAATTCATAGGCATTAACTAAAAAATTTCAGTCTTTCCTGGAAAACAAGTTAGAGATATAACATCAATTATGAGTTGAAATAGGAATTTTGAGGTCTTACATTCGTAGAAAATTAAGAATAAATGATGCGTGCGTTTAAGAATTTTAGTGAAAAATAACTTTATGTTATATTTAATAATCATTCAAATTAAAATTTGAATGATTATTATCTTTAAATATTCTTAAATTTAAATTTAAATTTAAATTTGATTCAGTTTACATAAATAGATTCAAGCATAAATTTATAATTATGAGTTTGAATTTTCTATACTCGAAATTTCCCCGAATAAGCCTATGGATTTTTCAATATGAATATTGAACCCTGTATTCAAAACTCATTGTATTTACTTTGGCCCTTCGGACTCGGAACTTTTCTATCATAGATTCCTTATTTTTGTAAAAGCTAACTTGGGTGGAGACAAAGCAGATGAGGTGATGACGGCAACGAAAACAATTTAAGGCATGCCAATAAGTCATAAATTAGGTTAGGTAGGTAGCAATAGCTGTCAGTGACAAGATGTTTATACACTAACTGTATTAATTCTTATTAGAACCCCCATATCCTCCTTTCCAATTATTTATGTAATTACTTTAATTAGAAACAATCTCTTTAAAATTTGCGTGCATATTATTAAACCTCTCTCTACCTCGTACAATAGCAGGATTTTTAGTAAATTGTTATACTAAAACACCAATTTTTTTGTCCTTGAAATGCATGAATAAGAAATCATTAATTTCCTGTGTCATCATTCTTACAGCTAGTTTTATTCGAAGACTAGAATAGATAAGAAATAAAATAATTATTCTTAAAAATATAAAAATAAGGAATAAAATAAAATAAATATTATTTTATTTGATTTACAGCTAAAGAATTTATACGTTGGTGTTTGGTTTGAAAATATAAATTTATAATGACAAAAAAATAACTAACAAAAATATCAAAATATATTTATTATTATTATTATTATTAATTTTTTACTTATTCTTCTTCTTATTATTATTAATTTTATTAATTTTTATTATTAATTATGTTAATTATATTTATATTTATTATTATTAAATTCCTTAATTAATTTATTATTAAATTCTTTATTATTATCATTCTTCCTAATTCAACTTCCATAATTAATGCTAATTAATACTTCTTTGTGCTAGCATTAATTTATAAATTTAAAGAAAATCTCAAGAAATAGATGCACGCATTAAAGCATTTAAAGCAAATGTTGACTATCCAAATTATAAATAGTCCTGTGTTGTGTTGAAACTTCACATCTTCATCCAGTAAGCCATCTACGAACTCATTGTGCCCTTCCAATGATTCTTATTCATCTTCTTGCTCTGAAGCATTATTCTTTGTTCCATCAGAAAATCCAAGTTGAAGGGTTGTTTGAAAGAAACACAGATCGTTGCTTATGGCAATTCATGTCCTTTGTAACTTCAACGAGGCCGGTTAAACTCTTTGTCCATCTACTCCAGTCGGCCTTGTGATCTTCGACCGAAGGTTTCTGTCACAGTCTCCTGAACCTGGCACAAGATGCTGGAAACAAGATCAAGTAAACTCGGTCTTGTTTAAAGAGGGGTAGTCACTGGTTTGCCTTATCATGCGATGACACATATCAACGGGAGTTTAACATTTCAAGCATATTGATATTCTCCCCCATGTTTCAGGGCTTCTCTAACCTTGGGACGTAGCAGTTCCATCATGCACGGTGTACAATCATTAGATGATCAAAGGAAGGAAATGCAGCAAAAATATAATGTGGTGTTTACACGTCTTTTAAGGATTGTGTCCATGGAGAAAGACAACAGTATTCCCTCTTGCTAGGAACATTGAAGATGAGGTTGGAGAGTGATTATGAACTGATTCTTTGAGGATCGTATAAGGATTGGTTATTGCTTTGCAGATTGCTGTTCAAGGCATTTCAATGTTTTTCACTTTAATACTGATTGGTCCCAATCAAAGCAATCAAAGTGTTGAAATTAATATTCTACTTAAGGTGAGAATAAATCGTGATTTTTAACTAGAATAAACTTCCTTCCTTGATGCTAAACCAAACTTAAATACATATGAAAATAACCACTTTTTCCTACTTCTCAAGACACGACTCTAATAAGTGAAACTGACACTGTGCAACACAGAGAATTAATTAAACTAAATAACAGCTACTCCTATTCCTAAGCAAGCATTCAATGACCACGTTTAACTTATTCTAATTTAGTCAAAATACTTGGAATTCTTTTTAGGTACCCTCTGTGACCTTCGTGACTTTTCAATACCCCCTTCTTTGACAGCAACCTTGTCCTCAAGGTTGACATTAAGGAACCTGTCGTTGATTTCTTGAGAGTCCTCCCATGTAGCATCTTCCATTGGTAAACTTTTCCATTTGATTAAACTTTGTTCTACAAACTTGGATCCTTTTTTAACTCAACGATTGTCCAACACAGCTTCAAGTTCTACCAAGATATTACCATCTTCAGCCATATGTGGAAGTTCCGCACTTGCCATAATTGTCTCTCCAAGCTTTTTCTTTAGAAGAGATACATGAAATACCGGATGAAGATGCGATCCTTGTGGTAATTTG
>JAOTAX010000005.1:5623658-5676875 GCA_025629825.1 Erythroxylum guanchezii
ATATCACTGACATTGAAGCCTGTATGTTCTTGCTCAGTACAAAACTCAAATGAGTTACACGCAATCTCCAGAAGCCATTTCAAACCAAAAAAAGAATAAGAAGAACTTGGTTACCTTCTACCTGCAACTTCCACAAACAACTAAAATAGTGGGAACCATCGACCACTGAGCTATACGCAACACAGATCTCAGTCAATTCCCAAATAAATCAAAGAACGATAGGCACTAATTCCCCACCCCCGAAATGAAAATTATAATGAAAATAAAACATGTCAGAGAAGCGGAACAAGCAAAAATGGCCGACAACCGACCCATTAACATAACCTAATCCTAATCCCTCTCCCTATCGATACCCATTCCTCCCTTACGCAATCGATATCCAAAATTGCATTGACATGGGAACAGAAGTGTGCATGGAAGTGGGAACAGAAGAGAAGAATGTACAAGAAAAGAAACATCATACTGTGTTAGCAGTGGAGATGAAGCCACACGAAGGAGGTGACATGCGGTTGTTCAATGGTTGTTCAATGGAGTCATTTGTTTTAGGTTTCGTGGGAGACGTTAAATGAGGTTAGTTTCGACTTTTCACAATGTTGTCCGACGGACAAATGTTATCTGTACCTCAGTTTTGGATTGGACAGAAATTTCTGTCCTTGTCCACTGAGGACAGGACAGAAATTTACAAAGACAGCAAGCAAACACCATTAAGGACAGAACTTTTGTATCCTTGTTCACTGTCCTCACCCCTGAGGACAGTAACCAAACTTAGGGTTATAGAACAGACTACTTAGTTTCTGTGATACGAGTCCACCAGAGCCACTGGTAGTGACAATCACCAATCATTTGGTAAGCCTGCGTACCCTAAAAAGAATTTGGACCGTGTTACAATTCCTTGAGATTGAACATATACCAACTAAAACAATGGATTGGGAAACAAAAATTACACTAACTCCTGCTAAACTTTTGATTTTAATGCTAATCTTGAATTTCCCTTCTTTTGTTTCTTAGTGTTAAATCTCAAAACTTTCTTTCACGCTTCTTAAATAATTAATTAGAATAAATATAATAGAGTACATTGAAAATCCATTGATCTTATTAAACTAAGATAGAGATTGTTGAGCGATTCCTTTTTGCTTGTATGGACACAAATCGAGTAAAAACGATGAAAATTTGAAATTTAACGAACAGATATATTAGCATATCTCTGTCAATACTTTACTACTTTTAATATCTTTTTACTTCTATATTCAATAATTTATAACTAGTTCTAGTAAATATATATGATATTGATGTATATATTATATCTCTAAAATTTAAAAAAATACAAATTTTACTCTTATAATTAGGAACGGAAGCAAAATCCAGACCATCCAGAATTAAGCAGACAAGGCTAATTTGATTGTACCAACTAAAACTTGAATTTATGCATACGAATTCTATCAAATTAAAACTCGAATTTGATCAAGCTTGAATTCGTCCTGAATAAATCGATTAATATAAAAAATCAATTAATTTGACTAAAATAATTTAAATTAATTTTTTAAAAGTTAAATTAAGTTGAACTTTTTAGATGATAAATCTAAATTATTAGTTCGAATTTATGTGTTGCTATCACTATCCATAATGAATGAGCATGCTAGATGATGAAACAAGACCATATGTCTTACAAACAATATAAGTTTTATGTCCAAATGGTAACTAGAATTATAAATTTAACCTTAAAATAACGTTGGCAAACCCTGATTTAATCTAATTTGGGTTGTTAATGTTAAAGCCTATATTGGTTTATCATATATGGACACATTAGTGGGTTGGAATACCAAGGTTTGTTTAGTCATTATGCTAATCCTACACAGTAATGTCCACTTCTGAACCTGAAGATGCAACCCGTCGCCAGTTTATATAATTAGAATCAACAGAATTTGTCTTAGTTTCCTGTTACTATATTAAATATAAAAAGAATAACTAATTGACTGGAAAAAGTATACCAACTCATGAGAGACTAGGACGTGACAAAAAAGATATAAGATGGTATTTAAGATCGCATTCTTCATTCCAAACTTGTTCTTGGGGCCGAAGCCTCAAACTGCAATCCTAACACTTGAAGTTTATATATTACTGTTTTTATAATAAATTTTTTATTTGTATCACTTCCAAGTGCATCATTCAATGCTTGCGTTGGACCCTTTCTTTTTCTTTTTTGTTCTTTCTTTATAACTTCTTATATAAAGAGGTTAGTGACAACTCAACTGCTTCATCACAGCCACTCTGTATGTTTGGTATTTAATTTTGTTACGTAGTATTCAACTTGTTCTTGCCAACATCACATTGAAGATTGTTCCTAATTAGTTGAAGGACACATCGTGGAGGAGCCATCCATTAATTATTATATGTCTGTATAGCTGCGAACTTAGCACATGCTTCATTTGTGTCACTTATCATCAAGAAAGTTTTGTTGATTAATTCTTCTCTCTAAATCATGCTGATGCTTAATATATGTATAAGCTAGCATTATAAACCGATCAAAATCATGTTAATGGAAAGATTGATTGAAGCAAGTAATTAGAATGGACGAAACAACTTAGTCCTGATCTGATTAAATCAAAAACTAACGAATAAAATTTGTTTTAATTAAAATTTTAATTGTTTTCAAAATTAAAGAATTTAAAAATATTTAAGGGATATAATTATTTTTACTGATAAAAAATTAAAGTTTAATTAAAAATAAAAATCATTAATCAATTTATTTTAATTTATAAAATAATTAGTTTATGAAAATTGGTTGATTCATCAATAAATTCATTAATTTTTAACAACAAAAATTATTAAACAAATCAAATCGAAAAATTAAAAATCAAAACTGAAAAATTGATCGGTTCAAAATTTTAACTATTAAACTGATCGAAATGATACAGCTTTTAAAACATTAGTACTACTTCATGTAGTTGGATTTGTATAAATTCACCTATGGCTATAGTTAGAGAAGGGAGCGTACGTGCAAATGTTTTAGATAATGTTGGTTATGCTATTTGAAGCATTTGATTTAAAAGCATTAGAGAGTGAAGATTTCATTTCCCAAATATTGGTATTAAGTTTGTTTCTACTCAGCATTTTCCATTTTATGCCTACACTCGAAGTGACAATTTAAATAGTAAAAAATAACTTTTCTTTCTTAATTCAAACAGGAAAAATAACAATATGAGGTTTTTATTAGTTCAAAATGAAAAATTGCCTTATATGTATAATAAAGTAAAATCATTAAAAAGATTCCAACCAGCATAAATTAAGAAAAATGAAGGATTGAAAGTAAAAGATATAAAAAGTGAGAGAGACTGGATTAGAAAAGATAAGTTTGGAGTACTTAACATGTAAATATCCAAATTCATTAGAAAAATCAGAACATAAGAGCTGAGCTTATCCAACCTAACACGATTGCCATGAACATTTAAAGCCAGCATCTTTCTTCTTTATTTATAGGAAAATGTTAAAATAAGCAAAATTGCTTGTCATGAGATGGGTCCCGCTACATGGGTTTGATTTGAAAACTTGAAAACAGCTATCTCCCAAAAGCTACAACACCAACAAATTCAAGCAAAGAAGAGCCATTTGTGAAACAAGACTTGATTCACAATCTTTCTCTCTAGAAAGCTTCTATCTCAGGTTTCACAAACTACCAAAAAGCTAAAGCATTTGCATAAGAGCGAGCAGAGTAACGATCAAAGAAATGTCTGTTTCAATTTTAGTCAACAAAAGTTCACATTTTTCGTTACTTCATCAGCAAAAGCATCTTCAGGTTTATTCTCTGCTTTTTTTTTGAGCTCCCACTGGCTGTAACAGCAACTGCAAGCAATAGCGGTAAAGTTGGGACCTTTTTAGGCAAATAAGGAGGTAGACAGAAATATAGGAGAAGAAAAAGGTGGATTTGCGATTAGATTGAGATAGAGATAGGAGCAAGAAATTAGAGAGGTGGGTTTTGGTTGATGAAGCTGGATATGGCGTTTGCTTCTATCTTCTGCTGTGGAAAGTGTTCGGATCGGTACGATTGCTGTCGTGCTTAAATCTTTCTGATTTGGTTTCTTCTGTACTATTGCTTTGTTTGCTTGATATATTGAGTTTCGTTCAATGATTTGTTCATCTCCGGAGTTTGCAATACTTGTGCTTTTCTTTTCAGGGAATTTGTATGGTTTTGAATTTGAATTCGAGTTAGGTTGTTTGTGATGTTCATATCAGTTTGTGTTGTGGGGGCAATTTACTTAGTTACTTTGGGAGATCATGCTTTACTGTGATGAAAATTCACTTGATGACATAGCAGGATTTCCAGTTGGTTGTGGTTCGGATATTGATAATATCATGGAATTTGTTAAAGGTCTTCCTTAATCCTCGTTGCTTAAAGGTGTAGGATCTTGCTTTGTTAGTATGAAATGATTCTGGTTCTCACATTATCCAAGAGAAAAAGAAAGGATTTTGGCCTACATGCTAGAACCTATCATATCTTTTGACTCATGAACTTAATGATTCATTCCTGTGATTTACAGTTAAATGCGCTTTTTAAAATGTAAATATATATGATGATCATATGATTGTGCAGGAAAGAGCAAGGAAAGAAGCAGCCTACATGGCGGATTTTCTCCTTGAAGGAATTACATGCAGCAACAAACAATTTTAACTATGATAATAAGCTGGGAGAAGGGGGTTTTGGCAGTGTTTACTGGGGTCAGCTATGGGATGGATCACAAGTAACAATCTAAACCTTAGACCCTTTAGATCCTTGCATGCAAATTTCAACTGATTTGTGAATAATTACCTTTCTTTTGTTAGCCCTGCATTTCCATCCGTGTTTTTATCCTTGAACCTTGGTAATTTGAACTATTTAGCTCTGATACAAATAGGCTTTTGAGATGGTTCATGTTATTTGTAGTCCTGAATGGTTAGTCTTACTTGTTTAGGCTGCCATAATCTGAATTATTTTGGATTATTTAAGAGCATTGTTCCCTTATTGTCCTATAGAAATCACCTAGCAATCCTATCATTGACATCCTTGCAAAAGAACTATTGCAATCACTATCAAAATGAGAGGTATGGTTTGCGACTTGTATAATAGTCAACAAAGTTGGGACATAAAGTAAATGCATTCTTGTTGCTAGTTTCTGATTTCTTGTTGGATGTCATCAACAAAGAATCCTTTGCTTAATCTGTTAGGATAGCTGCAACATTGATTACTAGAGTGAAAAATATGCTATCGGGGACAGGCATAGAAGTTGATGGTGAATTGGGTTAGGGAGGCAGTACAATTTATTCTTGCAGTAAATTGGAAGCTTGTGTGGCACGTTAAGAGCATCCTTAGCTTCTGTATCAAATACTCCGTTGTTTCTCAATTTGCACTATTGTTCATAACTTAAGATTGTGGATGCACATGTTTATTCTCAGTTATAAACCCAAATGTCATTATGAAAAGAGAGATATGTGCAGATTGCAGTTAAAAGGTTAAAGGTTTGGAGCAACAAAGCTGAGATGGAATTTGCTGTTGAGGTTGAAATACTAGCTCGTGTTAGACACAAGAATTTGCTTAGTCTGCGTGGTTACTGTGCTGAAGGACAAGAACGTTTGATTGTGTATGACTATATGCCAAATTTGAGTTTGCTTTCTCATCTTCATGGGCATCATTCAGCAGAATGTCTCCTGGACTGGAAGAGACGAATGAATATTGCAATAGGTTCTGCTGAAGGAATTGCGTAAGTAGCATACTGTTATTTGCCTTCATATTTTAAGATGCAGTGCACTTTTACTAATTTCATAATTTGGTTGATCCATCCAGCTATCTTCACCACCATGCAACACCACATATTATTCACAGAGACATCAAAGCTAGCAATGTTCTATTGGATTCTGATTTCCAGGCGCAGGTTGCGGATTTTGGATTTGCTAAGCTAATACCTGATGGTGCAACCCATGTAACCACCAGAGTTAAAGGTACCCTTGGCTATCTTGCCCCAGAGTATGCCATGCTAGGGAAAGCATCAGAAAGCTGCGATGTTTTTAGCTTTGGCATTCTCTTATTAGAGCTTGCTAGTGGCAAGAAGCCCATAGAGAAACTCAGCACAGCAACGAAGCGGATCATTGTTGATTGGGCCTTGCCATTATTTTGTGAGAGGAAGTTGTCAGAGCTTGCTGATCCAAGGTTGAATGGGAAGTTTGAGGAGGAAGAGTTGAAGAGAATCATAATTGTCGCTCTTGTATGCACTCAAAATCAGCCTGAGAAGAGACCCACAATGCTTGAAGTGGTAGACCTACTTAAAGGAGAATCGAAGGAAAAGCTGGCTGAACTAGAGAATGATGAATTGTTCAAGTCACAAAAGGTTGCTGATTATAATGATGTCGGGCCAGTTGCTGAAGATAGCTATGATTCCATCTCGGAGGAGAAGGATTTGAAACATGAAGTGAAGGAGATTGGACAGGATGACTCCTAAGACTTTGTGTAAGTGTTAGTTGTAAATTGTTATTTGTTGTGGGATTGAGCTCCAATTCGCCGGCCAATTTATTAGATATGGCCGGAGTCTTTTCTCGGTCAATGGTTGCTGAATCATGTTTTATGAGTGCCGTATGTTGAATTTGTTCAAATTTCGTAGGTTAGGCTGCAGAATATTAATTACTCTACAGGTTTGGTTTTGTAATGTCAAGCATATTTATTTGAAATCTTCCAATTCCAAAACATGCTATGGTATTTACAACTAAAAGTCTAGTACATACATATGCCCAAAGATGGCGTACCATTACAACAAAAAAGACATTTCATACTTTTCAAGTAGTACTGGCTTTCATTTCATAGGATTGGCTAAAGATTTTAGAAGAAAATTAATGTTACAAAAAATCACTTCAAGTGAATGTATCCTCCCTATCACCCTCTGCCGTCTCACCCTCTTCAAGGTTGCTGAATTCCAGGAAATGTGTAGGCCTGTGGTCCTCATGGTAATACTCTCGGGGAGACCCCAGCTTCATGCCATACTTCATGCTTGCTGTATGCTTCACTCCCATGAAGTTGTAATTCCATGGACCATTGTCAGGAACCTATGAAACAGAGTTTTAACAAAAATGGAGAGTCATTATAAAGCAAGAAATTATAAGAAACTAAACTTTGTCACATGAAACGGAGAACAATACAGTGAGAGTCGTGAGTTAGGCATTGCACTTACCATGTAGAAACCGAAAAAGCGGTCACTTAGAAGCATCTGAACCTTTTCATAGTGAGTAGGCAAGTAACCATGAGGATTGCTTCCAGTATCCTTGTTGAGTCGTCCCCACTCATAACCGCTTGGAGTTAGCTTGTAAGCAGTTAACGAGCATGATCCTGGAGTGAAACTGCAAGTCAAAACGATGCACTTCTCACCATCCCACTGTTTGTTGTTCTCCAGAATCCGAGCATGTGATGTAAGATCCTATAAAAATCAACTTGCGCCAGTTAGGACATGAAAATCATATGCAACTACTAAAATCATAAGTCAAAGGACTGAGAGAAGACAAACCTGCGGTGACAACTGAGGAAGCTCATTTGGTTGTGTATGCATCCACCCCAAAGGCTCCAGATCATTGAGGAAATCATGATCAGGCAGGGCTGACGGGAGGTGTACTTGTTGATGAGTTCCCCATTGTGGTGGCAAAGCAATGCAGCGAATCTCCTTGACCTGAGGATTATCTGGTGGACTTATACCATACAAGTAGCCAGCAATTTGTGTTCTTAGATCTGCTATACAGATGAACTTCTTCAATATATTCTTTGGCATAATATAAGTATATCCAGTTTCCTGCATTCATAGACTCCAACTTGAGCAAATGCAAGTATTGCATATAACCTAACAGCACATAAGTCTAGAATATACCTTAATGTCCTCTGAATTAACATATATATGATTCACTCGGAGATAGAGATTTGTCGCTGATATTGCCCTAACACGCCAATCTGTCTTGGATCCAAATGCGGCTTGCTCATAGGGACTTGTGGTGGTAACAATAAGTTCATCACCATGCACATTTGTAGTCCTTGTTGTGACTGCTGTAAGCTGGCTTGCCTCTTTAGCCTGAAAAATCCACTAGGCTATCAGCTTCACATAAACAACAAATAATGAGAAAAGCACACGTGCAAACAGACATTACCTGTTTCTCTATTTCAGCTATCTGTTGCCTTTGTTGAGAAGGCGGTGTAATCTCAGCTCCAAGTATAATGTCTCTGATTTCAGATTGTGTTAGAGCTGATGTATTTACATTGTTCTTCTTGGCATAGTCTGAAAGTATAAGATCTCTTAAAGCAACTTCAACCTTCATCCACTGATCATCAGTAAGAGAAGGCCAGATGTGGTGAGGTTCAGTGATGATGGTTTTGTCAGGCTTAAGTAACATCTTTGCCTTCTCATTGTTCACATGGAGTGCACGTAGGATCAAAATGAGTCGGGAGAATGCAGTGTAAGAAGAAATACTCTTCAGCCAGTCATCATAGATGTTGAATAACACCATCTGTGGCTCTGTTGCTTTCAAAATTAAGTCACCAAATTTTTCTATCTTCAAGCATGCCTGGAAGGGGAGTTGCAATTCACTTCCCTTAATAACTATGTTTGGAAAATCTAGTAAGTGAACCTCCAGTGGATCAAGCATTCCTTTACGTGTCACGATAATTTGCTTTGGCTGCTCCTCGACAGGTAGAGAACGAACAAGAGCAGCAACTTCTTCAGCTGTCTTCCATTTGGCAAGCTGACCAAGACGCTTCTGTCCAGCCCATACACTAGTATGAATGACCTGCAAGATATCAGACAAATCAAGTTTAGAATCTCCTATACTGAAGTAGGTTTGGCTCAAGCAATAAACTAATGTAAAGATCACCAACCTTTAAAAATAGCTGTCCGGTTCTTGGATTGAATATGAAGATCGCACCATTAATGGGCTTTGTTGTGAGATTTCCTTCAAAAGTCTTGTGAATTGTGACACGATACACATTAGTGTCATCTACAAACCATATTATCTGATTGCTGAAGATCTCCCCATAGTTCTGGGATGACAAATAAGGTTCTGTAGGCTCAGAAGAGTACAACTGCAAACCTTTCCTAATACGCTCTCTCAAAACATATAAAGCTGGATTCGACTGCATTAAAACAGACCATTAGCACAAAACCAGAGGCTATCATCAGTAAATCAGCCGAAAAAAATGCTAGTATAGAAATATTTTACCTTCATAATCTTATTCATCGCCTGAGCTAATAATGGCTTAGACCCAGGAAACCAGTTACCAAAAGCAGAGTGCAAGTTATATGCAAGATCAATCCCAATCATGACCCCTGAACTCAAAAAAAAAAAAGGGAAAAAGATTAGTCATCTGCAAAGCTAGAAAGGGGTAAAGAATAAAATCAAGAGGGGGAATTACCAGTTGGAGAAGGATATATAGACATGTTGTCTGTTGTGTAGTCCATAAATTTAGCCCGGGTATATCGCTCAATATCATGAGAGTCATAGTCACCCCATCGAAGCTGAACATCGATCCAATACTTGTTGCTTGCCTTCTGATCAAAGACATCCTTCGACTCGGCCACAAGACTAGGCTTTGACATTGGCCATCTATGGGCAGCAAAGAGGAGTACGTCTGCACAAGAACTGTTCATCTTGTAACTCTTTCTAGGATGGATTGTTTCCTTTTGAACAGTTTCAATTTCCAATGCATCCAGCTCCTGATCCAAGACCTGACAGAGATCCATGACAACGCTCTCATGAATCTTCTGCCACAAGTGTGCACGGAATATCTGAATGAGTGAAATTTTCAAGGTTGGAATCTTCCCATGCATAAAGATTCCAGTTAGATCCAATTGCACTTGGAAACCCACGTAGACATTGGCTCTATTAATTGTAGGCGACCACCAGAGAGTGAACCTACGGTTAGGAATTTGGTTTAGACCAGATCTTTGAGCATTAGTGAGCTTCTTATACTTCATTGACTCCTCGAAACCAGATGCCTTCTCCCAAAAGAGACCTTCCCAGGTTGGAAAGCTGGAAAGCAAGTAAAGCAGTTAGGAAAGAGCTCTTGATGAGAATTTCAAGCCAGGGAAAAAGCAACAAAACATAAACAAATGTAATAACCACAATTAAACAGCATTATTTAATAGTCAAATTAGAGATAAATGATAAAGAGTGTAAAAAATAATAAACTACATCAATTTCCAAGATTGGAGCTACATGCATCAAATAATTAACTTACTAAATAAGAAAGCTCAAGAAACAAGCACACAAAACTCTTTTCAAATATTGCTGAAGTGAGAAAGCATCATTCAGAACTACTTACTAAGTTCCTTTAAACAAGGTATGCTCAAGAATGCCCTCAACACCACCAAGAGCTTGGATGACATCTGTTCTATAATTGTTCAAGTTCCACAGTTTCCCATCATGCCTCTGATGAGTCCACCAGAAAGGATTTTGTTTCAGAACCTGATACTGCTTGAAATCCGTGCGCACTCTCCATCCTTTGTCATATGCCAGAGTGTGCCTGTCCTTTTGAAACAACGTATTGATGCGCGGAATTCCCCTGTCCCATGAATCCTGTCAATCAAAAAGTATCTGTATTAGAAACATTTCGAGATCAAGTCCAGAGATATTACATTGTCAAATACTCCCCTGTGCCCCTTCTTTTCTTTTTCACCAGATTTTTTCCAGCAAAACATTGAAGAAAAAATTATCTTTACTCCAGCTCAAATATATTGTGAAAGCAAACTCCACAACTTTCACTGTATATAAAGCCATCATAAATTTAAGGGAAAAAAGGTAAAGAGAGCAGCTTACTTCCAAATCTTCTAGGGTTAAGCGTCTATTTTGTGCCTGTGCTTCCTGCCTCTTCAATGCATACTCTGCCCAGACACGTTGTGAGTCAATAAACTCACTTTCCCAAGGCTGTTCACAGATTAATGAAAATATCAGTGTGAGAAGGACATAAACAACATAAGTTAACTACAACTCAACTCTCTCAGGTCCCAAAACTGAATAAGACATTACCTGAATGTATCGATATAGATTTGGAATCAGTTGGTCTTCTTCATGACTCATACCACTCCTGAAGTGGGTTACACCAACATCTGTCTGCTGACTATACCTCAGGTCACTTTGTGGGATCAATATATGACCCATTGATAACATGCCCAGTCCTCCAATTTCTTTTGGTGTATAGAAAATAACAGGAGGGAATCTGAAAAAGATAAACAATGATTGGAGATTCCAGGTATGCAACAAAAATATCAAAGAAGAACATGGAAACCTAAGATTAAGCACTTACCTGCTTGGCATTTTTGAGTTCAACCCAATTTTGATACGGGTTTGGATTTTATTTTCACATTTAACAAGTAAATCCAGCAGCTCTTGAGTATGCACAGTTGCCTCACGGAAGTAAGTCATTAGTCCTAAAAGAACAGAGGAGAAATAAGTGCAACATCACAGGCAAAAGAATATTTCAAACAGGACAAGATCACTAAAACACTAGAACCAAAAAATGATATTGCAAGTACCTATCAGGGCTGTGTTCCATTTGTTGACAATTTTTGTAAATGTAGTTGACCCGGAAGACATAAGAATCTGCCTCACACGATTCTCAAACACCTTCATGTGCTCATCGTCAACCCTTAGGAAAGCAATTGCAGTGCGCTCCTTGGTCTGTTCATTCTGCAAATTCCAAACACCATCTCTGGTATTGCTAAATGCTTCCTGTGTCATCCTTATCTTTGGAAGGATCCGAACCTCAAAACCGCACCTGCACATACGAGAGATGAATATGTAGGAACTTGGAATATCTACCGCTGATTATATACCAAAACTTGCTTAGGGCCATAAAAGAAACACCAAGAATGCAGATATACATACATGCTAAAGAGCAAGTTCGGATTGTCCTTGCTGTAAACAGAAACAAAGCTATTCTCCCACTCTAACGTTGTGATGCTTCGTGGAAGGCGATTCTTCATATCCCAGAAGACACTCCTCCCAAGATTTACTGAAAAAAGAAGTCATAGAGAAATTATTATCTCATGAAATTAAACCACCAATACAATTGAAGTTCAAACAAAAAATCATCTGTCAAAAAGAAAATTGACAACATGCACATACCATCATGCTTCATGAGTCTCATTCTTGCATCTCTGGGCCAACATTTTTTGTTTTGATATCCAACCATATTTTCATTGTTGGGATCAGGATGTTCAGTTAAATACCGCTGGATAAGGTCTCGGGCCTCTTCGTGAGTGAAGCGGAACAGTATATGCACTCTATCAATGTACCTAGAATACAGTCGAATTGGATGCCGTGTCTCAACTTTTGTGTCCCAGTAAGTCATGAATTCATTAGGCATTTGTGGTGGACCAGCAATCTCACTCGCTCGGGTCAGTCCAAGAAGCAGAAGATCTAAGACAAGTCCATAATATTGCACAACAAAAGACGCAAACTGAAGACCACGTATTAATCCATACGAGTTTGTGTGACTCATATCTTTGTAGGACAACACAACATTATTCTTAGCAGTGACATAATCAGCAATGTTGTGGTCAAGAACCAGACGAAGAAGCCTGCAAAATCAGAGGAAGGGAAAGAGAATCTTCAATAATGGAAACTCCTTTCAAAGTACTAACCAGAAGTTGTATATATCTCACCTGTTTAACATTGTCAAGTCAATCTTTTCAAAGAATTTCTCGAACTTTGTCTGAAGCATCACCACACACTGCCCCTCACTTGTGTCCCAAACACCTTGCAAATTGTTAATACCCTGACACCATTTATAAACTAATAGTGGTGGTGGTTCGGAGTCTGCAGGCTTAATCCAGTTAGGGAATAAATGGCGTTTGTCACCTTCATACCACAGATACTGATCAAGATACGCATCAGTTATTTTTTCAAGAGGCTCAATTTCATACACTGGAATCAAAGAACTGTACAAATCCATGAACTCTATGCCAACCTGCAAAAAGAAAATATAAACAAAAAGTCATAAAGAAAAGGTCAACACAAAACCAAGAGAAAGAAACATCA
Source organism: Erythroxylum guanchezii (assembly GCA_025629825.1). Lineage (NCBI taxonomy): Eukaryota > Viridiplantae > Streptophyta > Magnoliopsida > Malpighiales > Erythroxylaceae > Erythroxylum > Erythroxylum guanchezii. The sequence continues at coordinate 5,636,691 of JAOTAX010000005.1, forward strand.
AACATCAAGGCCAACAGAACATTGATTGTTAAAATACTTCTTTGAATGCACGCTGAGTGAGCAGATGACGCTTAATTCGTGATAATGCCTCATGTGGATTATCATAAGCTTGTTCAATAAGACCCAGTTCTTCCCTTTGTAACTGGTTTAGTCTCACAGCCACACTATAGGACTCCTTCAACCTTTCAAGAGCAAGGATAAGTAGCTTGGTGTCATGTTTGTATGACAATGGAGGGAATGGGATGGGGGAAAACTTCCTAGACTCCAACCAGTGCACAGTTGTTGTATAAATGGCAACTGCTTCTTCTGGGGTAACATATGGACCATCTTTCAGATAATTGTGTTGACGTTCCTGAAGAGATACAAGACAGGAGAATACAATCACAAAATGAAGAACCATTAATTAACATATAAAATATGCAGTAGAATGAAATCATTTGTTGAATATGTAAGGAAAAATTACCTGTTCTGCCTTTAGCCAAAGGCGAGTCAACCTCCCTAGATTTTTTCTACAAACTGTCTTATCAACAGTTGCACCTCTTCTTATACGTTCCCGATTATAATGAGCAACATTTGTCCACCAGTCTGCTTTTGACTTGACATACCGCAGAATCATGTTTTCAATAGGAACTGGCAAACCAGGAACCTTCCAAGGAATGTTGGCTTTCCAACAGCGCCACGCTTCACTAAGGTGCTGCAGTATGGTCCTAGCTTTGTTTTGCTTGATGCCCTCTGTAATATTAATAACCCATTATAGACAAGTAAATAGCATAACCTCAACCAAACAAAATGCAGAAGGAATTTCTTGTTAATGAAAAGATATTCACCTGGCATTGCATCAAGAACATCATGCATAACAGCTGCTCGAAGCTCCAAATCAAAGTGGCTCTCAACACGTTGCTTTGTAACAGTCTTCGCTGTTCCTTTTGAATGCCTCCCTTCAAACTGTCGCGCAAGAAGATTCCCCAACCACCGTTCTAAAAGAGGCACTATGCCACGTAAAAAAAACAACCATACCCTCCACATAGGTGCCCAGAATCCACATCCAGGCCCCTTCCCCACTGGTCCAGTATTGAAACGATAATAAATTAAATGTTTCAGGTCTTTGCACATCCTTATCTGTCGCATCAGCCTATACTTGTACCTGTACATCCCTGTTAACTGGCCAACATGGGAAAATATGTATTGCAGACCATCAGCCAGTTGAAATGCATCCACATTACCCAACCGGAACTGAATATTAGCATCAACAACAAGCTTTGTCAAACGCAAAATCTCACGGCAGAGATGGAAAGCATTGCCAAAACGAGACTTCTTACGTTCCTTTGTAGTCAAAGTCTTCACAGGCTTCAAGTTGAAATTGTAATCAAGGTGAAGATAATTTAGATTTTTTCTGTGTATTAACAAATTCAGCATGTTGTAACCCTGCCTACAGACTTGAAGACCTGCTTCTGCCCAATCAAGTTCTGTGGATTGGAAGAACTTTGTTGCTGCTAGAGACCGAAACAAATGCTTCTTCTTTTGAGCTTTAGGTGGTCTATGATGAAGTTCATTCAACACAAAGCATTTTAACAGCTTTTGATAGCTGACTCGAACTTTTACAGGATATGTTGGAGGACTGAAAAATATAAACCACAACATATTATTCATTATGAACAAAAAGAATTTGAACAATAATGTTGCAAAGAGAAATTATCATCTTACCAATGCTCCTTGTACCACTCAGATACAAGGGGAATGTCTTCTGCTCTTCGCATTCGACCAGATCTCATGTTAAAGGGCCGTGGGGCAAACAGCAGAGAAATGCCAGCAGCTGTGGTATCTGTATAAAGTTGAGAATTTTGAAGCAAAGGTTCCACACCTTCAGGCAAGAAAAAATCATCCTCCTCCTCATCCTCATGAGTCTTCTTCTCCCGGCGTTCCTTGGGGGTAGAGGTTATGGGATGTAATAAAGGATCATAATAGAAAGCAGGTAAATCAGGATCCTCAGCCTTTATGTACATGATCATGGGAGTGTGATAAACAGAAAGTTTCACTTTCCTAGGCCTGTTATTATACAGATGTGGAAATGCAATTCTGTACTCAGTCCTCAAAGGTGACCGTATAATGAGTTTGTTTATGTCATTAAACTCATTCCAGTCTTCATCTCCTTTCTCCATGTCACGATACAAAGGCTCAAACTTAGGTCCACCTGATAAGGGGAAAAAAGCAGGAGTAGTAAATTTTTACTCAGGAATTCAGATAAAATCATTGTTATAAGGATGAACATTTGTAGCATCAATAAGCCCACTGCAAAGAGCAGTAACAAGAAGAGACCAACAAGTCTTGAGTAGAAGTATAATCAGTAAACTTAAAATCCAAAAAGTATACAATATTCTAATCCGAAAAACAGTTGAAATAAGAGACAAGCAAAATAATGTTAAATAGTCCTTTTGCACTCTTTTTAACAAATGGAATTTAGTCCAAAATGAAAAACATTAGGTATAACAAGAGTGGCTAATACAGTACTGATCATAGACAATAAATAAAGACGGTAAATAGATAGATAAGAGAACCATGAAACATACCAGGAATGCACATGTTCAAGGCTTTAGCAGTGAAGAATGACTCCATGTCAAACAAGTAGAAATAGTTGCGATCTATCAAATCAGAGAGAAGCTGTCCTGCCAACCTGTGAAGAGTTGCCATTATTGGAAGGGAAAGATGCCACTTCCTGTAACTTGGACCATTGATAAGCTTTGTTTTGACAAGAGGCTTATGGTCATAAAACCAATTATAGACAGCAGAATCTTCTTCTTCATCCATCTCTAATTGGATAGGTTCTAATGGATCAACATCTAACAAATTATCAGCATAGTCTAATGGCGGTTCTTCATCATCAAATGGCGGAAACCTCATTCTCTTGAAGTGCCGCCGATCCCTCTTTTCTCTACGCATCATAATCCACATTGTACCCCACTGGAAAATGCATGCAAATTCAACAAGAATGTTAGAAATGAAAATAAATACTAGAATAAAAAAATAGAACATCCCAGACTTAAATCTCCTTTGGACAAGAGGAACACACCTGAGCTAAGTAAATAGGTTCAACTACCCACGGAATCTCATTGACAAAAGTGATTGCTCCAGTGATATGATAGAGAACCTTCACATCACGAACTTGCTCCCAAGGCATTGGCATATTCTCAAGAAGCTTATAAACAGCATGTGGAATGAACTTAAGGGCCCCAAGATACACACGTTTATCGTGACGATATTTCTTGGTGGACATATCCCCATGGTCTCTGCCATTGTAGATAATCATACTTAGTAAACAGATCACCAGAAAGTTTTCATCATATTGATAGTGTTGCTGAAACACAAAATCCTATAATATCCCGTTGATCAAGATAAAGTCAAACCTAAAGCAATATCAACCCAAAAAATCAAAATTTCTAATTTAACGATTATCCAAATTCTTAAGAAATCTGTAGAAGTTCTTTAATTTTCCCTTCAGTTCATAAATTGAGATCAAGTAGCAATGTGGCTTCATTTTTAGCAAAGCTAAAACCTTCATGAACACAAGACAACAATTCAATTGAGAAAAAGTTCAAATTCAAAACACATAACCTTCAAAATCCATACCACTAGAAATCAATAAATCCTCAAAAACACTGACCTGATAATCTTCCTAACATGCTCAGGAGGCATATCCTCCTTCTGCGTCTCGACAAAGCCGAACTTCCTCTTGTCACTGTACCGCTTTGTGTTAAGCTGCTGCCATTTGCGAGCCTTCTCCTCCAGCCTCGCCTCAGCCTCCTCGGCAGAAGTCGGAGGTGCTTGCTGCGGAAGCACCGTGTACGAAGGCTGAGACGGCAGAGGAGGAGGCGGCACGGGCGGTCCACCCGTCCCCGGAGGCGCGAGATGAGCATCTGAGTTGTTGTTCCACATGGTTGCTCAACTCCAAACCCTAGCTAGCCGGACCAAAGAAACAGAGCTACCAGCAGAAGATCCTCTTCATGTACAATTAAGTTAACTAACAGAACAAAGAGGAATGTTTTTGTCAATGGCGGTCCTTAGGGTTTAGGGTCGGGTTTCCTTTCGTCTCCTCTTTTCCACTCCTTAACAGTGAGCGAGAGTGCAAACAGAAATGAGTAACTAAAAGAAAATCATACTGCAATTTTGGGCTTTCAGGCCTTTTATAGAATACCTACGACTAACCGCCTCCCATGCGGGTTGGGCGGTGTAATATTGTGGGCTCCACCGATTGGCCCTTATAGTTCTCGTGTTTTATTTAAATAATAAAGAGAATTTTTTTCAAATGTTCTAAATTTCTTTGGAAATTATAACAATTAAAAAGTTAAAAAGACAATAATCACCACCATTTATTTCAAAATGTTTATTATGTTTAATATTTATTAAAATTTTAAAATAAATATAAACTATATCAAATTAAATTAAAATGTTTATTAATATAATTTTATAATAAAAATATTTTAAAAACTAACTTACAAGTTAATTAGGTAAGAAAAGTGGTAATAAAATTAAAAAATTAAAAATATAATTAAAAGATATTGTACTTATTTATCGAATAATTTTAAGTTTAATTGAAAAAAATTATTAAAAAAATTAATTAATTAATTTTAATTTATAAAAATTAATTAATTAATAAAAATGGATCAATTAATTAACAACAAAAATTATTAACGTAAATAGTCTTCGAAAGTTAAAAACCAAACAGAAAGCAAGAAGGTTCAACATTTTTGCGGTAAAATTGACCGAACTAATTGAATTTTTAATAATTGATAATAAATTAAGTATAAATATAAATATATAATTATTAAATAATAGATAATAATTACTAATCAATAGTTTTATTTAAAATAAGGTTTGTCTTAAATGCAAATTTCTACAATAACCCAATTATTAGAATTTGTAAGAACTTGACCATCCCATGTTGTCTTCTTATGGCGTGACTTGGAAGCCAAATAGGCAGGCAGCACCGAGTTTGGTGCCTCTTGAGGTGCTATTAAGCACAAGGATTGTAAGACTTTGGAGATATTTATTAGAATCAGAAGGGATTCTGTTTCTGGATTGGACGTTGGATTATTGCATCTCCGAATTCTTTGTTCTCTCGTGGGTCTTTACTTGTAAGCTTTACATCGCTCCACTCTTTTTCTTTTTCCATCTAATGTTTGGCTCCCTGGAAAATGAATGAAAGTGAAAGATATAAAATTCATTTTTAGTTGAAATTTTGTTCCTACAGTCGATGGGGATTCTAAGTTTTTCTTCCTCTTTTGTTGGATGTTTCCCTTTATCTTCAGTTTTGCTGCCCAACATAATGATAAACTTTCTTATCTTTAAACAAATTAGTTAGCTTATTTGGTGTATTATTGAAGGAAGCTCGTTAATATCGTGTAGGAAATTTGTTTATTATAGTTGGATTTGTGATGGTGAGTCGACCCCAGTAGAGTTAAATAGCTGACAGCTATGTTGATGTTGGTAATTTGATTGATGTTCTTCGTCAAGAAACGATCTTTCTTTGTTTACGTTTACACCCCTTACCTAGTATGACCTGGCTTCCGGACTTAGGGTCATTTTCATTGTAAATTGGGAGTGATAGGTATCTTGTGGGTGCCAGAGTGAAATTTGATGTTTATTGCTAAGAGCAAGGTTCATTCAGCTATCTTTGTTTAAATGGATCAAGGTCAGATGGCTAAGCAGATTAGAGTGCCTCAGTCAGCTGCTTCATTTGAGTATGAACTTTTTGATGGAGATCCTGACAACCTTAGAACAGTTGTTGCTGCACCAACTCAGATTTTGCCATATATTGATCCAGCTAAATTGAAACTTAAGCACAGGATTGGAAGAGGCACGTTTGGTGACGTTTGGTTGGCAACACATCACCAATCAGCTGATGATTTTGATGAGTATCATGAAGTTGCAGTCAAGATGTTGCCTCCAATGACGGAGGACTTAACCCAAACATTTATTGAGAGGTTTGAGGGGTTATTTTTAAAGTGCCGTGAAATTCAAGGTGTTTGTTGGTTGCACGGTATCTCAATAATAAATGGAAAGGTGAGTGTCACATGGCTGAATCTTCTCTTTCTCCTTGAGTATCGTATTTGTACGAGTGATTAAGTTGTTTCTTTATATTTCTTTGATGTTTCTGTTTTCAATCAAAACTCTGTTAGAGATCTCCATTGTGTTTATTGTTGTGGCAGATCTGCATTGCTATGAAGTTTTACGAAGGATCTATTGCTGATCGAATGGCTTGGCTGAAAGGAGGAAAGCTTGATTTGTCACATGTTCTAAGGTGGTGATTTTGAAGATTCACGTCCTTATTGTATCAGATGCTTTTAGTGTGGATTGGATAGAATAATATTATATATATGGAAACTGCTAATATGTTAATGTTTACAGGTACGGGATCAATTTGGCGAAAGGACTCCTCCAGTTGCACTCAATTGGTTTGTTGGTCTTGAACCTTAAGCCTTCTAACTTCCTTGTGAATGATCACGACCAGTTGGTTCTGGGGGACTTTGGTATCCCTTACCTACTTCTTGGGATCCCTTTGTTGAACTCAGATATGATTCTTAGACTTGGAACTGCAAATTATATGGCTCCAGAACAGTGGGAACCAAAAGTTAGGGGTCCAATTTCCTCTGAGACTGATTCTTGGGGATTTGGATGTAGCATAGTTGAGATGTTGACCGGTGTTCAACCCTGGTTTGGGAAATCAATTGACGAAATATATCAGTCAGTTGTGATCAAGCACGAAAAACCACAAGTTCCAGTTGGCCTCCCTCCTGATGTGGAGAATGTTATTATAGGTTGCTTTGAGTATGATCTCCGGAATAGACCTTTAGTGAAAGACATTTTGTATGCATTTGAAAGGTAATTCTTGAACTTAGTTTAGCAGCTATTTACTGAAAGACACAAATGGATTTGCATGACTGCCGGTGTTAGGCTATAATGATTTCACGACTAACTACTCGTCTATACTATGGATTGAATGCGAGTTATTTTTTCAGTTTTACCAAAAAGATCTCTTACTTTTGCTATAGCTCATCAAATTCACTGATTTATTCTTCAGAAAGATCTGGCACGTGATACAGAAATCTTTCTTACATCCCTTTCTCACTCAATCCACTCCACACATCCCCCTTTCACTATCCCACATAGGAATGCTGTTTCTTTTCTGAAAATAGGGGGGCAATTTTTGGGCACCTAAATAGTTACCAGTGGTTAAGGATCGATTGTTTATAAATCTTGTACCCTAATTCTCAGGCTATTAATGATCCTCAACGAAATGTAGTATGTTGTGTTAAAAATGTTTTTATCCCTTTTTTTTTAAATGAGACTTCCGAGTGGAACGTTTTTGTGTTTGTGATTCTTGGACTGTTGTCACTTTATTCTGGGATATTCTTGCAAAATTTGTTCAAGAACAAGATACATAGAAATTCAATACTTTGAACATGTAATTCCCCTATCCTCGGTGACCTTTCGCATTTGAATAACATACAAATTGTTGTTGCAGCTCACTGAGAGCTTTCAATGGTGATGGAGAATGGATTGGTCTGGAAACCAGAGGACTTGTTGAGAAATCAAATAATGGTGGCTATACCTCTTGGTACCTCTCAAAGAACCCTCTTCAAGTTGGTGACACAGTCCGTCTAAGAAAACCAGTTAACACATACAAACCTCAGACCATGGATGTCCATAAAGGAATCGTGACTGGTCTAGATAATGGTGCTGATAAAAGTGGTTTTGCTCTGGTTAAAATTGCTGGAGTGCAGAACCCTCTAAGGGTACAGGAATCAACTCTTGAAAGGGTTACAGATGGCTTTGCTGTGGGAGATTGGGTATGCATTAAAGAAGAAACTGACAAGTCTTCTTCTGTAGGGATTCTACACTCTGTAAGGCATGACGGAAGTGTATCAGTTGGATTTATAGGCTTGGAAACTCTATGGAGAGGGAACTCTTCCGAACTTCAAATGGCTAAAGCTTACCATGTGGGGCAGTTCATAAGGCTGAAGGAAAATGTGGTTACTCCCCATTTTGAGTGGCCTCGTAAGAGAGGTGGAGCATGGGCCACGGGACGAATTTCACAAGTACTTCCAAATGGGTGTCTTGTTATCAATTTTCCAGGCAGGCTTGTTCTCGGAGATGAACCTAACAGCTTTTTAGCAGATCCAGCCGAAGTAGAACTGGTGTCTTTCGATAATTGTGCAGGAGTGGTGGAGAAGTATAAACATGTTGAGGACTTTCACTGGTCTATAAGGCCCCTTACAATTGCATTGGGTGTATTCACTGCTATGAAGCTTAGCATGTCCATTGGACGAAGAGTGAGCGCGAAACTGAATAAACGACAACGACGACGAGGTGATCAGGATGGCCGGGTTGGGAGCAATGCAACTTGGCTTCCACCTCCATTTGCAAATATTATCTTCAAAGAAGGTGTTCATACTGCTGCAGTCAGGTAGATTATGAGCCACACACAAGCTTCATAACCTCAAAGTTCAGGAGTCCATGAACTGGAACACTGCCTATTGGCCAAGAACTTATAATATTTTCAGCCTAGCTGGTTAAGTACCAAGTTGTAGAATATGCAAATGCTAATGTATATGAAGTTACACGCTCTGTATAAATGCACCTACTAAAATATTTTTCGGGTATATGCATTATATAATGCTTCAATCCATTTATGTTTTTGCTTCCCCAACTAACTCATTACCTTCTAGACTTGATGATACGCTATGCATTACTTTCACTTCAATCCAACGGTGACCAAACAACTAATGTTGTCAGGATCAGACATTAAACATCTCTTCGCAGCTTTATAGTAAAATGGCTACCCAAAATGCTGCTACGGACTGATTGGGCTTGGAAGCCCATATTGAAATTTAAATCCCAACTCCCACAAGTTTTCGCTCTAATTCAGTTCTAACCGTCACTTAACTTGCAGAGGTTCCCATATTTTCAGTTGCCACCTTGTTAAGTAGAGAAGGAAGAGCGATTCAAGAAAGTGGTCATTAACGTAAGCAAGTTTAGTGATACACGTTGCAATGAAGAGAACATCGCTTTACTCTCTCTTGTAAGCTTCTTCACTTCCTGTTTCTTTTTAGCGGTCCTTTTACTTGAATTTGTTGATTGCATGCATAGAATTTATGCTCTCGTGTAAAGTGGAAGATTTTTTTTTCCTTTTTTGTTATATCAAAGATGGTTGACAAAATCCCAGATTTCTTTTTTCTTTCCTTTCTTTCTGAGACGGATAAACGAATTGTTAATTATGTGACTGTTTCGACTTAATACGGAGGAAAGAAAATGTGGGTTGCCATAGATGAAGTATGGGCATCCACTTTGAGATCAAAATTATTTCTGCTTGATTTCTCTGAAAAGAAAGGAGTAAGTGTTGGTCCCGGTGACCAAGAAATGCGATACGTAACAGTTGTGATTAGGCCATGGAGTTGCTTTTCGTTTCTTGTTGACGTTACGAATCATAAAGGTGCAGCAGAGCTAATGGTTGGTTGGTTCCTGAGGAAAATGAATAAACCATCAAAATCTGTTCTTGGACTCTTTAATTCTATCTTTTCTTGATTTGATGTGAAGGGTAGATTCATACGCATTCAACTTGTTTGTTTTCTTGCCAAGAAACCAAGAGAACAACAAACACAGAATAGCATGTGATAACTTTATTTTGGATCCTGAAATGACTGTGAAAGTCCCAACTTTCTTTGTTTGCTGATAGAAAAGGGAACTTCTCGAGGAGTTTCCTTGAAGAGAATGACTGCGAGCAGCAAGAAGTTGAAGGAATGAGGGAAAGAGGCATACAAAGTCGAGGTTGGGGCAATGAAATTGATGATAGAGCCCAGAACGTACAGTGCATGACCCTCCTCAGGGGAGTACCAAGTAGAAGAGGTAATCACTCTTTCATGCTATAGATTTTACCAAATTTATGATCATCTTCAAAATGGCCGTTTACATGAGAACTTAGATAGTCAATGGTTCTTCATTCTTCTGCTGAAGTAACATGAAAGTAGAATGGACACAGGGTATAGAAAGGCTTTTCCTATTTTATGTACTCTTGTGCTAATTAATCATATCATCATTATGATGTGAAGATCTCTCCAGGAGGAAGTATGGTATGTGGAGACAAGCACAGAAGACTAGAGTGGCAAGACTAGAAAAACAGCTGAAGGTGAAGTCACACTTTGAGGAGCTAATTGGAAGACAACTGGAGAAGTACCATGCTCATTACAACCTTGCCATGGTCCCAACCAGGCTCAAGGATGTTCCCCAGTTCTTCAATCCTGAATGGGCTCCTCCTTACGAACTAACTACCCTGTCCTGGCTCGGGGATTGGCGGCCTTCTGCTATTCTGGACCTCCTCCGTGTCTTGATCCGCACCTCCTCAACCTCATTTGTATCCGAATCAAATAGCATTGAGAGGCTTCTATCACAGCTTATAGATGAAATTCGCATCGAGGAGGCTGTAATTGATGGGGCAATGTTTGAGACTCAAGCCACTTGTATCTTTCATCTTCCCTTTACTCGTATCAAAATTTGTCAATCAGGCAATATTGCATTGAGTTCTGTTCATGCTGAGTTCAAGAAGATTGCGAGAAACATCACAAAGGCCCACCAACTCAGGTCATTTTCTTCCCTTTTGCTGTGTTTATAAAAAGAGCCTGACAAATTGTCTGAGTCATTCCTGCAGGTCCTCACCTAGGCATAGTTTCACAGTTGATTCCAAATGATGTGGATGAATGTGTGGCAGGTTTAAGGCATTGGAGCTGGCAGTGAAGAAGGTTTTGAACAATATGGATGCAGCAGAGTTTTTGGTGGCCTTTATGGGAATTCAGGATCTGATTCACCAGTTTGCAGTAAAACAAAAGCTACCAAAGGGTCCTGTCGTAGTTCCTGTTAATGCTCAGAACCAATCAGCAATGGGAAACTCATTCTGACGCCAACAGTTATCACAAATTTTGCTTTGCATTCTACTGGTTCACATTGTCTAATGCAAACTGTAGTCATTAGCATATGAAGCTGCAAGGCTACAATCATGTTCTGTAATACAACAGTTCGTTGTCTAATCTGTACGTATGACCAACCACTGCCATTGCGAGTTTCTTGGAATATAGACTTCAATCTTTTTTAAAAAATTAATAAAACAATGTGGATTTCGGAGTATCAGATTGGAATGGCTTTTAAATATGAACAACCTAAATCAAACACGGTTAGTGTAAATGGTTCAGCACTCTCATCTCTTAACCAGAAGTCTCGAATTCGAGTTTTAAGAATAGAGAAATCTGTTTGATCAGCACTTTATCTCTTACGGACTAACCCGATGCGAATGGGGATTAATCCAAATATGAATGACTTAAAAGCGTCTTCTCATAATTGGGACCTTCCTAAAATACCTCGTGGGACATCAAAATTTTTTTTTTGACCAACCTAAACTTTTGTCAAAAATTCATTGAGGTATTAGATAATGTTGATTACTACGTCAGGTTTAACAAGTAATATAAGGGTTAGTTAAAAAGATTAGTTGAATTCAAAAAGTCGTAATTAAATATAATTTTTTTATTTTTTTATGTTAATGCCTTTGTTAAGATTGCTGATATAAATGGTTACGTGTTTCAAAAATCTTAAATAATTATACACATCAAATATAATTAAACTCACTAATTAAATTTAACTAAACTATGCGGTTTAATTAAACTAACTGATTAAACATAAATAAATTACGTCAATTTTTGGACTAAAGTTCCTAAATCAAAGTTGCTATGCGATGCAACAACGAATTGAGGAGCTTAGTGCAATGCAAGAACAAGTGGCAGGCAAAGACTTTGATTTAGAGATTTCTAACTTCAAAAATAACGTGATTTAATTATATTTAATCGGTTAATTCAATAATTAACCGACGTAGATTAGTATACCTAATGAGTTAGTTTAATTATGTTTAATGTGTATAATTGCTTAGGATTTCTGGAACACATAATAAATCACATTCACATTAACAAATTTAGCAGAAATATTAACATTGGGCTAAAATTAAAAAATTAAAAATTTAATATCACTTTTAAAATTTGGGTTATAATTATAAAATTAAGGAGAGCTTGAGTTTTTTAAATTAACCCTTAATATAAATATTAGGAATTTTATTATTTATTTTCGCTCACCAAAGATGAAGGATTATGTAATTTTTTATTTTTTAAAGAATATGTTATTGAATCCCAGTCCCAACAACAAACTCAAAAACTAGGTTGACTCGCCTACAACGCGGTCAAATTTTCTGGAGTCATCTCCAAGCATCTTGAAAGTTACAACTTTTCTCTAACCACCAAGATTAAAAGAAATCAAATTTATTACCTTTTAATTTTTAATAGAGGCCTTTTACAAAATCCCACGCCGCTTGAATCTCTCCACTATATATAAAAAAACCATCCCTAGACTGAAACTTTGCATCCAAATTTCCCGAAACCTTCTCTCAACCTGAAAACTCTTCTTTATTATCTTATACTCTGTCGGAGAATCATGTCCGCGGCGGTTTGCGGCAGCAAGAGATCGTATTTCTTCGACGCAGACGCTCCTCCGACTCCCGTCTCCAAGAAGCTCCGGTGTCGTTCCTCTTCTACCTCCCCTCCTCGTTGCTTCTCTCCTCCTTCCTATCTCCCCCACCTCGAAATCGCTTTTCCCACTGCCCAACCTGAGGTATCGTTGTTCATTACATTTGTTTCTCATTTGGTAATAATGGGTTTGGATTGTTAACTTACGAGACGCTTAAAGATTGGGTTTTTAGTGTGCCTTTTTGAAAAAAGTTTTGTTCTTGCCGCTTTGCCCATGTTGGGATTTTTGAATTGGGTGGAATTGTGATGCTTTTCGGTTGGCTTCAGACGGCGGCCTTCCACTAATAAAATAAGGAATAATCTAGGAAATCCTCACTTGTAAAAAGCCCCATTTAATTGTAATGTGTGCTTTAACATAGTCCTGGTGCAGAGTGGGAGTCGTTAATTTTCGTGGATGTTTGATAGTTTTGATTGGTTTGATCTCAAGGTTGGGAGTAAGTTTGTTGTTTTGTGGTTTGATATTGCAGCTTCTTGAGAGAACACTGGAAGAATGTGGCAATGATTTAGACGCTACACTCAACAGTCTACATAAGCATTTTGAAGAGCTTAATTCAGCTTCCTCTGAAGAAGTGGGTGCGAATGCCGATCAAGGTATGTAATTCCATTGTATACAAATAATTTGATTTGTTTATCTGATAGGCCCATTTCAGTTCTAGGTATTCTGTATAATGTATAGGTTATGCTTTTATTGAGATGTTCTGAATATTTGGGGTGATTGTGCTGTAGCTGTGAGTTCTAAGTTTAAATTTTGCAGAAATTCAGTTTGAATAGAATGACTTTCAAAATATTTGATGATGAACTTTGAACCAGTTACTTAACATCTTTCTCTTGCTCCAATTCCCCCTTGTTTTACTCTACTTAACTGAGCAGACGTTACTTAAAAGATTTGATCGGTGCAATGCTCCACAACTTTACTTGAATGCTTGTTGTTGATAGAAACTAGATTCTTAAAGTAATTGATTTGAGCTTGTTATTGTGCATTTGAGCAGTTCTCAAAGTTAGTATATTAGCTTTGTTTTCTTTTTAAATTCTTTTTTCCACTAGCAAGCAACTTGACTTGGATATTGCCTTTTATTAAGGAAAGAACCCCAAAATTCCCAACTGAGATTGATAGTAAAACTGAATTTTGGGGCAGATGTTGCCGTTTCAGGTGCTGTTTCAACGACATCAGCACCAAACAACCTTCCTGCCAATGGTGCAGAATGGGTGGAGTTGCTTGTGAAGGAAATGATGACTGCTAGCAGCGTTGATGATGCCAGAGCCCGTGCCTCAAGAGTGCTGGATAGTTTGGAGAAATCTATTAATGCACATGCTGCTGGAGTCGCAACACAAAGTTATCAAATGGTATAATCATGTTTCATGGGTATAAGTTCTTTTTAAGACTACTGGGACATGTCAATCATACCATTTGATGTGTGATTTATTTGACAGAGAACTGCATAATTAGGCTGTTAATGTTTGTGACACAAGTTGGTATTTTTCTTTGTTGCTTTAAAGCATTGCTGAACTTTGGTACAAAAATCGATAAATGTTGCGTTGTTTGATTTAGGAAACTATGATGCTAAAGGAACAAATGGAAGTGTTAGTCCGGGAGAATCACATTCTCAAAAAAGCCGTGGCAATTCAGCATGAGCGTCAGAAAGATTTTGATGATAAGAACCGAGAGTTGCTGCATTTGAAGCAGTTGGTGTCCCATTACCAGGAACAGTTGAGAACACTAGAGGTCAGTCATCTGTTTTAATTTAATCTTCTAGCCAAATGAGTGTACAAGCTTTTCATATAAGCAAATAGAGGAGCATATCAGCAATATTCATCTTCGGAAAAAAATAAAAAAAAATTGCATAAGAAAGTTTCACTCTTTATCTAACATCTAATTCATGATCAAAGATCTATATGAATTTTAATCAAAGCCCTTTCCCTGGAAAGATGTGAAACAGTTGCACCATCTCATATCCTTTTCGCAAGTGTGATAATAGTTCAGTCGTTTGTTGTTTTCTTTTAGCTGTTTTCTTTTGGTGGGGATCAGTCGTTTGTTGTTGTGGGTTTTGGTTCTCTTGGTCAGCTGATTCAGCACGATTGGTTTTTATGATTAGTTTGGTTGGCGTACAGGACAAATTCCTTCGTCTATTGTTTTGACCTTCTAACCCAAATTTGTGTTGTTTTCCAATCTGATTTAGTAGGACCTTTGTATTGGTTAGGATTTGGCTGCCTGTCTTTTCTTTTAGTATGAATCTAGTAGTGATATCTGTTTTAAGTTGATTCGATTAAAGTCATTCAAGAAAGATTGGAATAATTTTGGATAGCTAAAAGGTTCTTGCTTAGCCATTGGCTCAAAAATTGTGAAGGTTATTTAGCAGTTCACTGGCCAAACTGTTCTTGCCCACAAATTCTATAATCCTAGGTGATGATGTTGGTTATGGACCTTAATCTAGTTGTCAATAAGAATATTGAAAAGGGATTGCCTTGAACAATAGATATTGTCATGCAGTACTCACTTGTGTTGTTTTTAAGTTCTCCAAAATTTTCTGGACATAAGGAAATGATGATAGATAAGAGAAAGGAATAGAAGTTGTTGCTTTGTACATGCTTGTAACCTGAAAATAAAGGATGTTGCTAATAAGTTTGCATCAACAGTTCAAGAAGGATGGAACAGAAGATGATTCAGGAAGTGCTTCAAGAGGATGTTGCTTTTGCAGTGAGATTATTTATGATCTTCATTTGTAGATTTAACAAGCAATGTTGGCTATGATATACCATTTTCAATTTGAACATATCACTTCCTAGTTCCCTTCTTATGTTACTAATTCATCAATCTGTGCCTTGCAGGTATACTAGCATAGGGATCAAGTATCTACCTTTTGTTTTTAATGTAGGAAGGAAATAGCCGTAGGGGAAACTAGCTAGTTAGTTCTTGGTTACTTCAGCCAAAAGACCACGTATATCTTTGTGGTCAAGCTACTCCTTTTCCCCACTTGGTTTGTGCAAAGTTTATTGTGGAAGATGTTGAACTTGATCATTTGTTGAAGTATCAATAATGGCTTCATTACCAATCCTTTAATCTAATGAATTAATTTAAGTAATGATCCATCCCTCGCCTCTTCCCTCATTGTGAATAAACATAAGCTACAAAGCCCATATTTTGTTTCAAAAAACGGCCAAAATACTCGACACATTTTTAAATGGTTTCCGCCAATTAGTTCTAAGAACAAAATGAGATTATTGCATTAAAAAAAAAAGGTCAAACTTACTAAAACAACTATAAATGTAAAATAGTAATGACTTGAATGATAATTTACTCGCATGTCGGTGTCGAATTTGTGATTAAATATATTGAGAGTTGTTATAAATTTATATAAAAATGTATGTAAATTGATACTGTATGAAAACTAATGATATCAATTAAAGACATCATGATTTTTTAATTAAAATTTTAAATTATTTTTAGAATAAATTTATCAAAACTTATTGCAATCTTCGTATTTAAATTTGTTAAAATGCTTTACATTTAGATGTATATGTGAATTAATAAAGTATTAAAGCATAACTTCTTAATCATGTATTAATGAATAAATTTAAAATTTAATTATAAGTTATCAAAGCCTAACTTGCTACTATTTTGTTTAGTCATACTTTTATAATTTTTTTAAGTCATGTCCTTATAAGTCATTTTACATATAAACAGTTAATACTAAACAACTAATTTTACCAAACATCAAATGACAAACAACTAATGCAATCCACTTGTCAAATCAACTATCAGTTAACAGCTAATGCAACCAGCTGTTTGCCAAACAAGGCGTAAATTTCTCTTTCAATTTCAAGGTGTTGGTGAGTAGCGAGTATGGGTTCATATCCCTTTATATGTTGTTTGATTGAATCGTTGCGCAAACGATTGGATTCTGACTTATTCAAGGCCTACAAGTTTGATCGTCAATTTCTGGAGAAGTCGAAGAATGAACTGAGAAAAATCCAAGCAGTGCTCGATGCTGCAGCAAATACGGAGGCTGCTGTTCAAGACGAGGGAACTTGGCTTTGTCATCTTCGACATACTCTTTGGATGGCCAAAGGTTTTGTTCAGAATAAAGAGATCCGTGAAGCGTACTTTGATGAACTTGTGTCAAGGTCAATCTTTGAACTGCGGATTAACTTACTAATGCCATTCTTCTGCTTATACATGAAAAAGTATAAGAATCGGATTAATAATTTAATATAGGATCGTTCTCACATGTAAGTCACGTGATCAACATACAATTACAACCAAGAAACGGCGACACATCGGTAAAAGACGTTAAAGAAACTGAAGACCCACAAGCAGAGTGCGTATTACAAACATAAAGGGCTGCTAATTGGATAATTTATCAATTATGAGAACCAGAACCTACCAAATTAGGGATTGGGTGTGTTGACGCTTCCAGAAGAGGGATTGGTCAGCACCATGATTTCATGTGTTTTTATCTCTGCTGTCATTGCTAGATTGCTCGAACTATTGGCTTTTCAGTCACTCAAAACCATCAAGTTTAATCGTCAACTTCTGGAGCAGGCTAAGAATTCTCTGACAAAACTTCAAGGAATGCTTGATGATGCAAGGAATGTCGAGATTGCTATTAATGACAAGGAAACTTGGCTCGGTCTTCAAAATTCTCTATATTACGCCGAGCACAGGTTGGATGAGTTTGAGTACAACACGAAAACTGAATCTTCTGCTTGTCGATCCACAATGAATAAGGTTAGCAACTTTATGTGGTCTGGAAAGTCACATCACAATAGGAAAGATTTGGAGCAACTTTTATTCATTTTAGATTTTGATCTTGAAAAAGCACTGGAACGTTTTTGTACTATGGGCATGAGAGAGCCCATTGTAGCATCCCCGGAAGTACCCGCAAGTATGTCTTCTTCGCTGGTTGCTGAATCAGTCATCTTTGGTAGGGATGAAGAGAAAGAATCCATTTTGAAAGTGCTATTGTCGCATCAACTAGAAGCGAGTGGCGGGGACAACAAGATAAGAGTCGTTTCTGTAGTGGGTAAGAGTGGCATAGGTAAGACCACCCTTGCGAAACTCATTTACAATGATGCAAGAGTCCAAGCATATTTTCATGTCAAAGGTTGGGTATGTGTTCCTGATGATTTTGACCTTTACAAGATGGGAAAAGATATTCTTCAGGGTGTCGATGTCTCTTCAATGGCTTCTGCTACTACCATGGGAATGGAGCAGCTTCAAGCTGAACTACAGAAAAAGCTGGAGAATCAAAAGTTCTTGATTGTGCTAGACGATTTGTGGTATCAAAATGACAGTACTTGGTACAACTTCGTCAAGCTTTTGGAGACTGGGGCTCCAGGGAGCTGCCTCATCGTTACAGCACAATGCGGTAGGGCAGGATCACTTGTGGGTCACTCATCATTGTTGGTTCAGCTCGAGGAATTATCTGCTGACTATTGCTGGAAATTGTTTTGTCATCTTGTACTTTCCGATCAAAATCTTAATCGGAATAAACGATTAGTAAAATTGGGTCAGGAACTTGTGACGAAGTGTGGAGGCCTTCCTTTGTGTGTGAAAGCATTAGGATGTCTCCTACATTCTGTGAGAAATGTCGAGGAATGGGAAAATATATTAGGAAGTAGTTTGTGGGACTCTGCAGGAACTGGGGTTCATCCAATTCTACGATTGAGCTATGAATACCTTCCACCATATCTGCAACGATGTTTTTCCTACTGTGCAATACTCCCTGAGGATCATCAAATTCGAAAGGAAGAGTTGGTCCTTCGTTGGATTGCGGAAGGGCTCATTCATGAATATAAAGATAAGGACGCAGAAGAAGTTGGTGCGGAGTATTTTGATGAGCTTTTGTCAAGGTCTTTTTTTGAACCACAAAATTATGGTTATGAAACATGTTTTGTCATGCATGAGCTTATGCTCGAACTTGCTCGGTCGACCGCCAGAGAGTGTACTGGAGGGACGCAAGTAACTCGGAAAGTTCCCACAAATTCTCTATTTGATGAATCTACCATCTTCGGTAGGAAAGCTAAAAAGGAGTCTTTGATAGAACTGATACTATCTGACGATATGAATGACAATAACATTCGTGTAGTTTCCATAGTGGGTGTGGGTGGTATTGGGAAGACAACACTTGCACAACTTGTTTACAGAGAAGAAAAAGTTCAAGATTCATTCGATTTCATGGCATGGATATCTGTTCCAAGAGATTTTGGTGCGTTTAATATAATTAAAAAAATTCTTAAGGAATTCTCATCGATGTGTTATCACAACATAACACTGGAGCAACTGATGGTTAAATTAGAGAGGCAAATAGCGGGCAAAAAGTTTTTGATTGTACTGGACAATGTTTGCCGTCAACGTTCAGATGAATGGGAGCGTTTGCTAACACCTTTGAGGTCTGGGGCTCTAGGAAGTTGGCTCATCCTGACAACACGCCACTATAATGTAGGACTACTTTATAACAAGCCACTATACTCAATTTCTGAGCTCAATCCTTTATCTTCTGATGATAGTTGGCAATTATTTTGCAATCATGCATTTGCAGAGGAAAGTTATAATTGGCACCCAAGCTTGGAAAAAATTGGTAGAGAGATTGTTCAGACCTGTCGTGGTCATCCTTTAGCTTTAAAGGTACTAGGAGGTGTCCTCCATTCTATAAGACGTGTAGTGAATTGGGAAAAAGTATTGAGTGACTTAAGGCATATTCGATTTGGCAGTGTTTATCATCCTATACAATTGTGTTATCATTTCCTTCCATCATATCTCAAGCCATGTTTTGCCTACTGCACATTATTCCCGTACGGTTATGAATTTCAAAAGGAAGAGTTAGTCCTTCGTTGGATGGCTGAAGGTTTTGTTGCACAAGTTGAGAATAAGGACATCCGTGAAGTTGCTGAAGCGTACTTTGATGAACTTGTGTCAAGGTCAATCTTTGAACTGCGGATTAACTCTTATAAATCTTGCTTCGTTTTGCATGACCTAGTTAGAGACATTACCAAACATATCGTGAAAGAGGATTGCATCTTTTTGGAAGGTAACAGATTACGTGAACTTACCTCACCAGTTCGCCATTTATCGTGGGTGAGGAGTACACATCCATATTTGCAGGAGGGATTCCCACTCACCCAAGACATTCAGTACTTGCATACATTACTGGTGGTGTCCCAGCCATGGCTGCAGCTTACACTAGATCATACGTGTATGCTTTGTAATTTATTGCCAAAGCTCCGATGCCTAAGAGTTCTTTCTCTGTCTCAATGCCAAGATGTGAGTGTGTTGCTTGGTTCAATCTCCAGGTTGAAGCATTTGCATTACTTAGACTTTTCTAAAACACCTATTAAAAGGCTGCCTGAAAGTTTCTGTGACTTGTATTACTTGCAAACGTTGAAGTTAAACCAATGCAGACAGTTGATTGAGTTGCCGGCTAATGTAGAAAAGTTGACAAATATGCTGCATCTTGATATTGAGGGTACAAGCTTGCAGGAGATGCCGCCAAATATGGGTAGACTAACAAAGCTACAGAACTTAAGTACCTTTTTGGTGGGAGAACTTAGTGACTGCAGCATCAAGGAATTGGGACAGCTGAAACATCTCCGAGGATCACTTGCAATTCGGAACCTTGAAAATGTTGTGAATGCTGGAGAAGCACTGGAAGCTAATTTGAAGGAAAGGAAGCATCTTCAGGAGTTGATACTAGAATGGAGCTGCGATACAGATGATCCAGTACGTGACAAGGGTGTACTTGATGGATTGCAGCCTCACATAGATGTGGAGAAGGTTTCAGTTATTGGTTATGGAGGTTTGAGTTTTCCAAATTGGGTCGGAGACTCTTCTTTTATGCAATTGGTAACTTTGAAGCTTGTGGGCTGTAAGTGTTGCTCCTCGCTTCCACAACTTGGGCATATGTCGTCTCTGAAGAATCTCCAGCTTAGAGGTTTTGACAGTGTTGAGGTTGTTGATGATGCAGTCTATGGAAAATTTGACTCTTCATCTATCAAACCATTTCAATCCCTCGAGATTTTGAGGTTTGAAAAAATGCCACAATTGCAGGAATGGATTCCCTATGGAAAGGGAGATGACAGTGGAGCTTTCCCTCTTCTTCGAAAGCTCTCAATTGTAGATTGCCCCAATCTAAACGGTGTTCTGCCCGTTTGCCTTCCTTCTTTGAAAAAACTGCATGTTATAAGATGCTGGAAGCTTGAATTTTCATTTCCAAAGGCTCCAAGACTCACATCAATGATTTTGGAGAATGGTTCTTGTTCCGTTGAGTTCAGTCATTCCCGTTCCCTCAAATTTGTCCAATTCAACTCCCAACGATCCATGGTAGAGATGATGGAGAAACTTGGTACCGCTCGTGTATTTGCTTCAGAGAAAGTAGTAATAAGGCGTTGTGAGTCTCTCAGGTGCTTCCCCTCGGAATTGTTCCCCGGGCTGAGGATTCTTGAGGTTGAAAGTTGTCCAAATCTTCAAATTCCTTGTCCGAATTTCAAATCCTTTGCAGAAGAATTGACTGCTCATATGGAGATATCAGAGTCACTGCCAGAATGTATGCACTCTGTGCTCTCTTCCATTGTGGAATTGAATATAGATGAATCCAGCGAAATTGCTAGATTTCGAAAAGGAGGTTTGCCATTCAAATTACGATCACTTTCCATCTCCAATTGCAACAAACTGGTTTCTGGGTTTAAGCATTGGAATTTGCAGAATCTCTCATCTCTTTCTGATTTGGAGATTAGTAAGTACGGAGGCATGGAAGTTTTCCCCGAAGAGATATTGTTCCCCTCTTCTCTTACTTCTCTTCGAATTTTATTTCTACCAAATGTCAAAAATCTGGAGTACACAAAGTTCCATCAAATTACCTCTCTATCCATTTCCGATCTTCAGATTTTTGAGTCCCTATTCGACAAGGGAACTCGATATCTCAACTTGCTTGAAAAATTGGAGATTAGGCTGTGTCCTGAGTTGCTGTCCCTACCTACAGAGGGACTGCCCTCCTCTCTTGCATCTCTAAAAATCTATAAGCTTCGAAATCTGAAATCTGTGGAAGGACTTGCTCACCTCATTGACTTGAAAATACTAGAGATTTTTGGTTGCCGAAATTTGCAACTCTTGCCAGAAAGCTTGCCATCCTCCCTACTTTATCTATCTATTTGGGACTGTCCTTTGCTGAAAAAAAGAAATCAACGGTACGGTGGAGAAGATTGGCCAAAGATTTCTCATATTCCTGCAGTTGAGGTTAATGGCTATAATATCTGATACTACAGGAAGTGTCTTAAGTTCTTGCGTTTGTCACACACTGATCAGGTATTTGCATCAGCTTCTATTGGGATCCCTTTCCACTTCATAAAGTTTATTTAGCTTTGTTGTGTGTTGATCAACCTGAAATTGACTGCCTCAATTTGCAGTTGTCTAGCTTGACCCAAACAATCTCTCAGCATCTTATTTGCCAGCAGCTGCCATAAGATAGCTTGAAATGATCAGAGCAAAATATTAGTAGTGGAGATCAGGTATCTCAAAGTCCTGAATTTACTTAATCGTCATGGCTCGTATCTTTATGTCCTAATTATGAATCTCAAATGTTCTTTGATTAAACAACAGATGTATTTGTCCTCCGAACCATTATAATTCTCAGAAAGAAATCAAAATGCTCATGATCACCTACTAAAGAGCTGGAGATTTCAACCACATCAGATCATGTTCTCTTGTTGTTCTTTCCATAATTTGCAGATGGTGATTTCTGATTAGCATATGCAGTTTATGCTGCTGGTTCCAAGTCTTTAATACCAGTGGTTTTGCAACAAGTCAGATTCATCTATGTGTTATATAAAACAGATCCCGTTTTTTTTCTTTTTCCATATTCTGCTAGTTTGACTTTCTTAATCAAATTCCATTTTCTTTGGCGTAAGAACTACTTCATACTCAATCCTTTTTCATCTCTAAGTGCCCTTATATGTATCTACAACTTGGTTTGTTGTTACATTTCCTTTGAGTTGGCTGGAAAATTGCAGATTAACCCTAAACTGAGAACTATATCAGGAATTGAAAAGTTTGTTCCTTTCTTTTGTATTGATTGAAGCAGTTCCCAGAAAAATGAAAGGAGTTCTACCAGTTCGATCTGAGTCATTGAACAGAAACAGAAGTAGAAGATTTAAGTATACT
Organism: Erythroxylum guanchezii; assembly: GCA_025629825.1. Lineage (NCBI taxonomy): Eukaryota > Viridiplantae > Streptophyta > Magnoliopsida > Malpighiales > Erythroxylaceae > Erythroxylum > Erythroxylum guanchezii. The sequence continues at coordinate 5,659,455 of JAOTAX010000005.1, forward strand.
GACCTCCAAATTGAGACATTCAAGAGATTGACATTGTTACTTTTGAAATTTATTATTGTAGGAGAATATTTTATTTTTAAATTTAGTCAAACACGAATAATAATATCTGACGTCAGTGATTCGTCAGCCTTACATATACCTAGGTTAAAGTGAATATAGAATTATTAGGGTGAACTCTACCTTAACCACCATACACCCTATCCCCTGATTGGGATGTCATATCACATTAAATTATATATTAGCTAAGGTCAAATCTAATATTTTAAGTGTACGACGACAAAAACTAATTAAATTTAAAATTATATAAAAGATTAAGATTTTTAAACTATGGATAAATGTGAACCATAACCCAACAAATACATACGGATAAAATTCAATTTGTCTTTTCTTTTTGTTAACACATTGAGTTAAATGTCTTTATCGTTAGGAATTTGTAAATGACAAATCTTAGTGCAAAAGGCTTTACGGTTTGTAAGAGTCGGAAGAGGGTCATCAATCATAAGTACTTTTCCTTTTGCGTTTTACCAAAAAGACGTTTTCATGATTCAAATCTTGATCTTCTGGTCACAATGTATTATATATATATATGTATGATTAAAAGTAACTTTGGACAATGTAATTCTTAAGAATGTAGAAAAATAAGTGTTATTTCTATATTTAAAAAAATACTCTCAAATTGAGGGGAGATTGTTATCCACTTATTAATATTAGATTTTCCAATTGATTGCAGGAACAATTTGTCTAACTTCATTGTTCTATTTCTCAACTTTACATCTTTTTTCTTCCTGACAACCTATAATGACGGAACAAAGAACACACACGTATTAAAAGAATATGCATAGTTTTCTTAGAAATGGTCAGTTTGGTTATAAAAATTTTGAATCGTCTAATTTTTTTGTTTAATTTTTAACTTTCTCGTTTGATTTACTTTATTAACGCTTATTGTTAAAAATCGATCAATTTATTAATTAATTGGTCAATTTTTATTAATTAATAAGTTTTCATAAACAAAAAAATCAATTAATTTTTATTTAATAATATTTTTTTAATTAAACTTTATATCATTTGATGAGTAAAGACAATCAATTCAATCATATTTTAAGTTCTTTATTTTTATTTAATATTACTGATTGAACCTTTTAAACTTTAGACTTTTTGTTTTATCGGTTTAATTTCTACTCTAGTTTTTAATATCAGTCGAGGATTTGCAATTAAGCAGTGATTTAATTAGTAAAACAAATTCTTTTGATCAACGTAAGAGATTAAATGAATTTTATATTTAATAAATCAACTAATTCATTTAAAATATATTATTTAAGTGTTATTTAATGCAATTCTTATATATATGGGAATTTATGGAAAATGTCACTTTTGCCGTACCAGACACGATCTCCATCTCCCTATCACTGTTGCTATTATTTTAAGTTACGTATATTGCAGCTTTCCAAGTCACAGATTCGGACACCATAGAATCGACAACCAAACCCAGTCGAGTTCCTGAAAATCATGGATTCGGTCCTGTCGCGGAACAATCGTGTTCTAAATTTGTTATGCAATCTGTAAAGACAATTCCTATTCCTACATCAAAGGATAATGTTTCTTTGGGATAAATATATTATAACAATATGTTTATATTATTACAATGTCAATGATTGTGTCATAAGCAATATTACAGGAGTAGACAGACTCCTCAGGATATGAACTTATAATTTAGTTATAAAATACCCTACCTGTAAATTATCAATACATACATACATACATACACACATATATATACATGCACACACACCAAATTTTGATTTGTTTTTTATATCCTTTAACCAAAAAGAGAGAATAAAAATTGATGATTAATAAATCTAACTGGTTCGATGAGTTCAACCGTAAAAACTTAGGGGTTGTTTGTTTCCCTTTTTTTCTTCTATTTTTTATTGTCGTTTTTGTAAAAAGAAAAATAGATAAGTAAAACGTGTTTAGTTTAGTCTGTTGTGATTTTTTGTTTATGAAAATAAAAAAACCACAACAGTTTTACAGAAACCAAAAAACATCGTTTATCTGAATTTTGACAACATGTTTTCTTCGACAGAAAAACAACATATTTCTATTTTCTATCTCGATTAATAATAATAATAATAATAATAATAATAATAATAATAATAAAGTATAAAATTTATAATAATAATTAATAATTAATAAAAATAATAATAAGATAATTAATTTGGTAAAATAAAATTAATAATATAAAAAATATTAAGAAGAAAATTTATAACAATAATTAATAAAAATAAAAATAAAAATAATTAATAAAAATAATAATAATAATAATAATAATAATAATAATAAATTAATAAGAATAAGAATAACTTAATAATAATAATAATAAATAAAATTAATAATAATAATAATAATAATAATAATAATAATAATAATAATACTACTACTACTACTAATACTAATAATAACCAATTAATAATAATAAGAATAACTTAATAATAATAATAATAATAATAATAATAATAATAATAATAATAATAAAAAAAAAAAAATTAATAATCATAATAATAACTTATTAAAAATTAATAATAATAATAATAATAATAATAATAATAATAAAACCAAATATATTTTTGTTTTCAGTTTTTTATTAGAAATCTCAACCAAACAAGTTTTTGTTTTCAGTTTTTATATTGCAAATCTCCACCAAACAGATTTTCATTTTGTTAGGAAAAAAAACAGAAAACAGAAACAAAAAACAACAGAAAAACAAAAGCGGAACCAAACGACCCCTTATTTTTCGATTCGATTTATTAGAACTTGAAGGCATTGAATTTAGGAATGATAATTTTTAGCCTATAAGCTTAAATTTAATTGTTTTTAATGTACCGATTCATAGGCCAGACCTAGAAGAGTTGGGCCTCGGTTAAATTTAGATCTTAACAACTTAAATTATGATTGATTTTAAAAAATTAATTGATCTATACTTTTAATTTTATTATCATGCCGATTTTGTGTGGGTCCTGCCAGCCGTATGACTTGATGGACTTCCACGTGGCAGGTTGTTTCCGTTGAAGTTTGTAGAGACGAGGCTAGTAGGGATTTGGTTTGACCAACCAAACAAGTCTCCACATCATTTGGCTTTTCTATTTGATCGCAATTACCTAATCACAACCTAATCCTTTAGTTTATTGGCTTAAACGGTGACGTTTTGAGCGATATTTCAGGTTAGGTCCAGTTCTGGTTGTCCAAATTCGTTGACGCAACCTTATTAAGAGTGGTTAAGTTATGTTGACTAAGTTCACTTTTTTCACTTCTAATTAGTGTTCATTTGTATTCACTTTTATATATTTAATCATACGTGTTTATTGATATTTTATATTATTTTTAATTTGCAACATATTTTGGTTTATCATAAACATATCTATTATATAAGAATAAGGTTGAGTACTACTAGATATTTCTAAATTTCGCATTTCAATTATATTCTAAATCGGTGTTGTTGCTATAGTAGTAGTAGTAGAATTTTAGATCAACCCCTTTTATCCAACAAATGAGTTTATTTATTTAGAATAGCTTGGAAACTAATAAAATATTTTAATGATTATAACTTAGACGTGTAGAGGAGCGCAGCAGAGGAGAGCACGGAGAAGACGAAAATACCTTGACAAAAACATCCAGAGAAGACGACGACAATGGGTGGAGAAGACGTAGCAGCTCCACACGACACAATAGTAGATCTGGAGGAGGAAGAAGTAGGAAACGACAGGTAGGGGGGGAAGGGGATTCAGGGTAGTTGTTTTGTCATACTTAAAAACGTTCAAGCAGGAGCAGACAACAACATGTAGCTTGAGAATTTATTGACGAAATTATTGATGGATATTTTCCGTCAGCAAACTGAAAAATTATTATTCCGCCAACAGTTCCCGCCTTATTTACTCACGGTTATTTCATGCCTTCATTAAATCCTGTCGCAAATTCATTTTCATCGGTATTTAGTGACAGATATTACTACCGCTGTTAAAAGAAAATTTTTCCGATAATTTTTTTGCAACGGTTTTTTTACTGCTGGTAATTTTCCCTCGCTAATTCATGCTTTTCTTGTACTGTAATGTAAAGTAGACAATTGATGTCTAATATGTTGAAAAATTTGAACTCCAATCCTTAACTACTAGAGAAGTCTTTCATGCACCACTTGAGCCAAATAGAGTATATTGACTTCAACTACTTGGAGTTGCAAGAAAAAAAACTGTCAAAGGAAAGGGTTCTTAAGTCATTGAGGTTATGACATGGTCACATATGCTCATAATATATTAGAGCTTCCTTTTAAATGGGTGATAGATTTGATCATAGCTCACCAACCAAGCTACGAGTCATCGATGGTGGTGGAATTACGCTCAAGCTCCGAAACACATGGATGGATGAACATGTATATATTATGGTTGAAGATAGGCAAGAGCTTTCGTTGAAAAAGAAAAGGTTGGTTAGTAATAGACTTAGATTATTCAAATAAAATTAATGTCTTAAGCTAAAGGATAAATGAGATAGAACTTTTTTTTAAGTTTAAAAAAATTTAGAAAATTTTTAATTTTCAGCATTTTTTATAGTTTTCAATTTTTAAAAAATAGCATTTTTTAAATTTTCGATATATATGAATTAATCAAATGAGACTGAACTAGTAACTCAACATAGTTTTTATATTTGATTTAAACCAATTAAACTCGATTTAAATTAATAATATAAGATGATCATATTAAAATTTTAATTTTAATCAAATTTAATTAGTTTAATTCTAGTTTAAGAGTTGAATAGAATCGTTATATAATCAGTATTTAATTAATCAATGTGTGATGTTCCTGTCGTACATATTTCATCATTATTTTCTAATTGATGTCAGCCTCGAAAAATAAAAATTTTAAGAAGTTTTTTTACTTAGCTTAAAATACAATCTTAATATTGAAGTAACATTAATAATTAATGAATTTTCTAATGTCATTTCTTGAAAGACTAATTAGAAAAATAATCATAATGGTTCTTTTCTTCAACTTCCCAAGAGTTGCTTCTCAAATTCTTCTTTTCATGTTCTTGATGAGAAAGTATGAACTCTACCTTCTAGTATCTATCTAATGTATAATGGCTTCCCAACAAAAGTCCAACAACCAAACCCACCTTCTACCTTATATATCAACTCCATTCGCCTCTCCTTTGTTGCCATAGCCTACACGAAGCCAAAATAAACTCACCAACTTCATATATATACATATATAAAATCCTTATTCTCTGATCTTGGGTCATCTCCATCCATGGACACAACACTAGAATTTGTGTTGGCTCTCACAGTTTTCTTCTCTGTGACACTCTCATCATATGCTCAGACTTGTTCTAGCTATACCTTCTCCAGCAACCAGGTGTTTAGCTCATGTAACGATCTTCCTTATCTGAACTCATTTCTTCATTGGAATTACAACTCTTCATCAAGCACTCTACAGATAGCCTACAGGCACACAAGAGTCTCTCCCTCTAACTGGGTTGCATGGGCTATAAATCCTACTGGAACCGGCATGGTCGGATCACAAGCTCTGGTTGCATACCAGCAATCTAGTGGGGCCATGAGGGCTTATACGTCGTCTGTCGGCAGCTATCAGACTCAGTTGACGGAAGGGAAACTTAGTTTTGACGTTTCAGGTTTATCGGCTACTTATGCAAACAACGAGATCACAATCTTTGCTACTCTAGGACTTCCAATCACTGGTGCTGGTACTGTGAACCAGGTTTGGCAGGATGGCTTGGTTTCCGGTGGTACTCCTCAGATGCATGTTACTACTGGAGATAACGTGCAATCTATGGGGACTGTTAACCTTCTCTCCGGCCAGGTTGGGACTACCGGAGGCAACGACAAGCTTAGGAGGAGAAATGTAAGTACTTCAAATCAAACACCGTCTTCTATGTCTATATGTGTTTAAGGACGATCTGTTCTTCCTTGTTAATTGGTTCCTATGTCTGACTTGAACCAGTGATTTTGGTTAGATCATGGCTAATTATGTCTCGATCATATGACAGCATAATGCTTCGATCAGGCTTCAAACATGGCATAGTTTCTGTTTAATGTTTTTGAGTTTTTTGAGGTGTTACTGTAACAACAATTCGATTCTATCCGAAGTATATGCTCTGTTCTTGAAGGATTTTTGGATTTGGATGATCAAATCTCCGGCTACTTCCTTTCAGAGCAATATTTCATATTGGCACAACCAATAAATAACCCAAGTTGTTAATGATTATTTGAAACAAAATGTCAGGTTCACGGAGTTCTGAATGTAGCCAGCTGGGGAATTATGATGCCAATTGGTGCTCTGATAGCAAGATACCTGAAGGTGTTCAAATCTGCAGGTCCTGCTTGGTTTTACCTTCACGTTACTTGTCAATCCATAGCCTACATCGTCGGGGTTGCTGGATGGGGTACAGGTCTCAAACTGGGAAGTGAATCTGTTGGTATAGTGTACAATGCTCATAGAACAATTGGGATAGTCCTGTTCTGTCTTGGAACACTTCAGGTATCATGATTCATGATATACTTTCTCATTATTAATTATTATCAGGGTCAGGGAATTAAAGAGAAATTGCTTTGCGTACAATCCAGGTGTTTGCTTTGCTTTTAAGGCCAAAACCTGATCACAAGTTCAGATTCTACTGGAACCTATACCACCATTCTGTGGGATACAGTGTCATCATCCTCAGCGTCGTCAACATATTCAAAGGTTTGGACATCTTACAACCTCAGCAGAAATGGAAGCACGCCTACATTGGTGTTGTCCTTGCCTTGGCCGTCAGTGCCGTTTCGTTGGAAGGATTTACTTGGTTTGTTGTGATGAAGGGGAAAAGGTCAGAGGCCGAAACAAAGATGCCTCACGGCACAAATGGATCGAATGAGACAAATGGTTATGATGCTAGGCAATATCAGGGGGCATAGGTGGCTTGTGTTTGGCTCTGTATTTTCCATTTTATGTTGTTTCTTTATTTATTTCTATGTAACTTTGTTTAACAGGTAAGTCATAGCAGTTGCTACCTGGTCTTCTATTTATGAGTTGCTGCTATCTGACTACACCAGTGCTAGAGGGAGTATAGGATTTTGAAGTTTTTTCTCAGGGTAGTCATAGGAGGTTTAGTCTGAAACTCTCCTTGAGATTTCATGTATCTGTTTCTTGTTCAGATATTTATTATATACCATGTTATTCCATTGTTTTATTCATGACATCTACGTTATAATTCTCAAAGTTGTATCTAATTCTGGGGTATATATCAGCAAGTTTGGAGGGGTACAAGTATCCATTTTTATGCATGTTTTGAGAAGAATTGGAAGTGTCGCAACTATCGAATTTCACTTTTACGAATCTTTTAATTCTCTATTTTCTTGTTGGCCTTCATTTGTCAACCTCTATGCTGTGAACTTTTCCACTGAGAATTCGGCTACATCTGTTGGTAAGATGGCCCGTGGATCAAGCAGATGTGACAATCAGGAGTTTTCAGTAAATTGGACAATTGGCTCTGATTCTTTTACTCGTCTATTTTCTTGTTGGCCTTCATTTGTCAATCATTGTGCTGTGAACTATTCCATTGAGAATTTGGCTACATCTGTTGGTAAGACAGCCCGTGGATCAAGCGGATGTGACAATCAGAAGTTTTCAGTAAATTGGACTATATCAAACAATTGGTTGTGCCGAAGTTCTAGAAAATTATTGCAAGAAGGGAAAAAGACATAGCTGTCTTCATTTTAACATTTATGAGTAATCAATGAATGCAGCAGATGTTCTTCACCTATCATCTTGAAAAACATATTTGTTTGTAATCTCATGGAATCTCATTTGCTTCTTCATTCTGCCTCCTCCAAAGCCTCAACAAATGCATCCTTCAACTGTGGGTTTGAAGCAGCAACTCTTTGAGATGTGACGTCAAAATCTTTACCAGATCTGACGCAAACCAACCAACACCAAATCTTTCAGCTTTTCTAAGTAAGAAAATCTATGCACGTAAATGTCAGGGTAATAGTTTGAAGTCTTGCAACCCAAAATATTGACTTTTTTCGCATGATTGACTACATTATTGATATCTCAATATGAAGGAAATAGACAATTGAAGATGTATATTCACTGATATAAGTTATTCTAGGTTATGATATGGACTGGTTCTAGACTTCCTTCAAATCACAGTTTGCTGTAGGTAAGATGGCACTTACGGATCGAAAATAAGTCCACCAGCTTCTGTTACAATCAGAGCACCAGCAGCTACATCCCTGAGCAAAGAAATAGCTCACATTAATCATGTTACCACATCAATCACTTGAGTAATTCCCACACCAAAATCTTCTGAAATAAATTATTAAAACATACCATGGACCCCCGTATCCAGCTTCATAAACCAAATCAAGCCTTCCAGGTGCAATTCCACAAAGATTCAATGCACAAAAGCCACTCATCCTGACTGATCTCACCTGGTAACAAGAAAATTTTATATTCCATTAGCAGATTTCTAATGCAATTTTACCAAACATAGAACTTCATGTATGGTCTCACCTTAAAAAGCAAAGAATTAATTCTATTTGTAATAGCATCCACAGTTGACTTATCACGTTTTGTTCCAACCTGCTCTTAGTAAAATATTGATTAGGCAGGTTCTCATCATGATTCCTTATGAAGGATGAAGGAGGATGACAGATTCATCATGCAAGTATGAAGGAGTAAACGTGAATCTTAAATAAATGAGGAGAAGAAACACAAAAGACAAAGAAAAAGAAAAAAACTACAAAGCACATTTAGTAGCCAACAGTTCAAAATCAATATATTAACAGAAAGGGCAAATGTGCACTTATAAGAAGCAGATATTGTAAAAAAATCCATCAGCGTAATTGCTAACATATAAATGAAGGATAAAACGCATACCTCAGTTACAAGAAGAGACTTCACAAGTTCAGCTTGGGATGATACTGCAATTTTCATAAGATGAAAATGAAGATGTTTAAGTTAACAACAAGAGTGCGCCAGCAGTAGGGGGCAGCAATAGTTAAACTTATGGATTACCTTTTATGGGATTACCATTCAAAAAAGCACCTTTTCCATGAATACCAGTGAAAAGCTACATGGAAAAAAACATTGCAGAAAGTAATATATGACAAACATAAGCAAGGTTGTCTGATTTGACTTCTTTGAGCTGACTATAATGTCTCGAAACCAAAAAACTGAAAGGACATAGTGTGCTGATCATGTGCTAAACTGTAACATAAAAATCGGAACGAGGTAGAGATTATAGTTGTGTAAGGGATCATTTGGGGATGCATAACAAACTGGATAGGGCATGTCAAGAATCAATTTTACTACTCTGAAGAACAAAACATAGTCATTTACTTCTACACATTGAAGCATAAAAATCTCACCTCCTCCATTATTGGGTTGTAAACAACACCTACTTTGGGAATTTTGCCAATTGTAAGGCCAATAGATATGCATACAAAGGGGAAACTACAAGCAAATATGTTGGCATAGTTATGTTTATGGAAATGGAGATGTAAACAATAACAGAACATCAAACGACGGATTCCATATACCCATGCACAAAGTTGGTAGTTCCATCAAGAGGATCAACAATCCATGTTGGTTCATCAGTCAGCTCAGTGATACCATTGGCAGCGGTAGTTTCTTCCCCAATAAACTGAAAAAAAAAAGTTAACCACTATAATCAAGAGACCACGTGAACATTCAGGGAGCAAAAGACTCAACCCCGAGCAGCAATTGGGTTTCTCAGCTACATATATAAGAAAGGAAAAATGTAACAAGGACTTAACCTTATGTGTTGGATGGCGTTCTTGAAGAAGATTAAAAACAAGATCTTCACAAGCTTTATCAGTTTCCGTAACTAAATCTACCTGCAATCGAGGAATAGAAGCATTAAACATCTGTCATCGAGAAATATAAATGATTCACTACCTTGACATTGACGCAAGTCTGTGAAAATACTTTTGTAATCCACAATGATCATGGCCAAGGATATGCTTAATTGAAATTACTCCTCAATTCCTTAACATTTTCCTTGAATTCCAAAATTCTTTTTGGCATGTTAAGTCAATTTGTCAAGACATATAATTACTCCAATTTTCCACTACTAATCTCCAAGCAATAACCATTCAGCGAAATTTGTCATCTTCTTTTCCTATAGTAACTCAATCTTAATTCTTACGTTAAGCACAGTATTCTTCAAATTACTCCAACCCCGACATTACTTAAGAGAAAGTTCTGAATATCATATAGAAGGAAGCAATAAGATGAAAAGAAGACCTGTCCTTTATGCTCCACATGTTTAGTCTGGTAAAACCCTTTACGAATCATCTGCAGCTCAAACGAAAAAGAACAAGGAACAAAGAATAAACACAAGTTCATCGGAAAACAAACAGAAAATCAAGGAAAAAAATCGAAATTATAAAACACCTCTCCGGCTCTCTTAGCTGCATCAATTGCAGTTTCCAGGAACTCTGATAGTGAATCTGAAGAGAACCGAACAAAGGAAATCAAGAGCCAAGTTGACAGAGAAAATAAAAACCCCAGACTTGGTAATGGAAATAGAAAGAACTGAAACGTCCAAAATGTACTAAAAATAGAAAAGCAAAACAAAAGACATAAATTGGATCATACCAGTCTCCGCCATTATCAACACGACTGTTAACGAAGGAAGAAGAGAAATGAAACTGGGATTACGAGTGAGTGACGATGAAAGACTGTGGCATTAATACATATATGAGATGGTTTTGTAAACTTTCACGTAACAGCACAACAGTGTGAAGAACCAAAAATGGACCGTTTGTTCTGGTTTTTTTGTGAATTTATCAACCTTTATACTAAATAGGAGTAATGCTATTTAGCATATGATGTATTAAATACTTAAAAGTTTCATTTTCATGAACGAGTAATCAATCTCTATATTTGTTTTTATCAATCCAATCCAACTTTAGGGGGCCTATACGGTTTTCTCTGTAAGGGAATAATATATAATGTTGAATGAGATGTAAGGAGTATATGATATCACAATGAATAGAAGGTGCTTTGGAATATGCCAATAGTATTATTGATTGTTGTGAGAGTGATTCCCCATTTTCTTTGCCATTAGGAACAAAGTGAAGCTGTTGTGTTCTTCTTGTCCTCATTTCCATATTCTATCAGGCACTGACCAAAAAAGTGAGTATTAATTCCAGTCTACTTGAAGAGCATTTAGAATCATCTTGATTGTTGGGACTTTTTTAAAATGTCTATATCAGCTTCGATCAATTCAATTGTAAAACTTTTAAAGTGACCATCTTTTTAATTTAATTTACTTTACTAATTTTTATTATCAAAATCGATCTATTTATTAATTAATTAACTGATTTATAAAGTGACTATTTTTTATAAATAAGAATAAATAAATTAATTTTTATTTAATTGAATTTACATAACCACAGTTAAATTCAAGTCAACTTTGACAGGTAGACTCCTTTCTGTCACTATAAATTCACAGATCCATTATGTGCATTTTACAGGAAAAGTAATCTAATTTATTTACCTTGCGGTGTAATCAGCAATGGCGACATTCGATAGCGTTGAGCAGTTATCTGTAGAAAGCCCATTTGACTCAGAAATACTGAGGATTCCGATCCAAGAAGGTGGTAGCTCATCTTTATCGGTGGATCATAGCCTAGATGAGTTGTGGAGATCTTTGAAAATCGAAGAAGAAAAAGAAAAAGAAGATTCCGTACCTAAGCAGAAACGAGTTCTTAAGATTGACAGGGTTCTGCTGAATTTTTGAAAAAAGAAAGAAAGAGAAAGAAAAATAATAAAAGCCAAACTTTTACTAATCTTCTATTGAACTCAAAATAATAACAGCCTTAAATAAACATAGAAATAAACTAACCTTCTTAAATGCTAGCGACTAGGAGAATAACATGGGAATCAAGAAAAGACCCACTACCCCACAAACTTCACAACTAACTGACTAGATAAACCTGGCCACATAATTAATAAAAATAATAATTTTGAATCAATATTTAACATTCCCCCTTGATTCAAAATTACAAATATTATCTTGTTGGAGCACATATCTTCAATATTACATGCTATATTCATAATGTGAAGCACTTCTCTTTAATGGACGATGCACTTCTCATCAATCTTCAACTGTTGATGCACTTCTCATCAAACTTCAACTAGTGATGCATTTCTCATCATCTTGTTGATGCCCTTCTCACCAACCTACAATCATTGGAGCACATCTCTCCAAAAACATCTTGGTGCACATCTCACCAACTCTCAAAAAAGAGTTTCTTCACCAACCAACGCCACCATATTTGCTTCATCATATTTGCTTCTCGCAGTCCCTCAAGGATCTATAGCTCTGATACTATGTTGAATTTTTGAAAAAAGAAAGAAAGAGAAAGAAACATAATAGAAGCCAAACTTTTGCTCATCTTCTATTGAACTCAAAATAATGACAGCCTTAAATAAACATAGAAATAAACTAACCTTTCTAAATGCTAGCAACTAGGAGAATAACATGCGAATCAAGAAAAGGCCCACTACGCCACAAACTTCACAACTAACTGACTAGATAAACATGGCCACATAATTAATAAAAATAATAATTTTGAATCAATATTCAACAGGTTCCACATATTCTTCGACAGAAGGAAGCTAGCAAGAAGGACAAGTGTTATGACCCAGTTGCAATTTCCATTGGCCTTTATCACCACGTTAAATGTGAACTTGAGGATATAGAGAGGCTCAAGCTTCCTCTGGCACGCCAGTATATGAAGGAAAGTGAGAAACCACTTGAGCAGGTGCATGACAAGGTAGTTGAGGTTGCTAGCCGTGTCCGAGAATGCTATCCCGAGGAGGCGACAAGAGAGTTTGACGACAAGACATTCACTAAGATGATGTTACTTGATGGATGTTTCATAATTCAGTTTTTGTTAAATTCCATAAAGGGTTTACATACAAGAATTACATATTTTGTGCTGAGGGACTTGTTTATGTTGGAGAACCAACTGCCTTACCAAGTTCTCAAGGAACTAATGAGCTTAAGATTCAGCAAAAACGCAGCAAATGTCCTGATAGAAGATTTCATGCACGAAGTTCGCGGACTTGATGATCCACATGAATCGTGGATAGAAAAGATCTTAAAAAATTTCAAAGCAAAGCCAATTGGAAAGAAACAAGAAAAAGAATCAAATGAACCAATTCATCTCCTTGACCTTTTTCATTCTTGTTTCATCAACAAGTGTGATCTATTGGGATGTAATCGAACAAAAAAACCAGTCCATTTGTACTCTAATCCTGCTTCAAAGGAGCTTAAGATAGTGGGAATTCATTTCAGGCCGAGCAAGGAAAATAGTTTCATAGTGTTGTTATTTTGTCTTGAAATTTGGTGGATCCGAATGGCGACCTGACCCGATAAGCTCGTGGTGCGACCTAAATTGAAACAGAAATCTGTGTTGGAAGTGAAGGGCTTGCGCCGTTAGGCTCGGTTAGACCAGTTTGGTTTAGGACACACAATTAAACCGAGATGTATTGGATTCTATTGTATCGTTTTCTTCATAATGAAATTCTCTCTCTGTTCTTGCCCAAGGAAGTAGGTATCATTGGCCGAACCTCGTTAAATCTTTGTGTCATTTTTCTTTATTTTCGTTGCTTTTGTGATTGTGCGCGTGATTATTATTGCGATTTGTCCTACAATTGGTATTATAGCCTAGGGTTCTCTATGCATAATTTAGGGTTAAGATGGCGTCTTCATCTTCTGCAAAGTACGAAGTAGAGAAGTTTGATGAGGGATCTAGTTTTAGTCTTTGGAAGATTAGGATGAGATCGTCCCTAGTTTTACAAGGATTATGGAAGGCGATTGATGAGGATTTTCCCGAAGGTATGAGGGAATCGGAGAAGTTAGATTTGAAGGAGAAGGCGTTAAGTGCGATTTTCATGAGTGTTACAAACAGCGTTCTTCGCGAGATCGTTGCTGAAGATTCTACAGGGAAGGCGTGGAAGAAGATGGAGGAAATGTATTCCACGAAATCGCTGACAAACTGCCTCTACCTGAAAAAGAGGCTGTATAATCTCCGAATGAATGAAGGTACACCCATTAAATCTCATCTTGATGAGTTCAATTCGATAATTATGGAGCTTAAGAATATAGATATCGTAATTGATAATAAGGATCAAGCCTTGATTGTGTTATGCTCATTACCATCATCCTATGAGACGTTTGTTGATACATTGTCGTATGGGAAAGATAGTATTTCACTGGATGACGTCAGTAATGCTCTGAAGTCTAAAGAGTTGAAAAAGAGCTTTCCAAAAAATAGAACAGAAGCTGAGAGTTTAGTGAGTAGGGGAAGAACACAAACGAAAGATACTTCTAGGAAGAAGTCTAAGGCTAGATCGAAGTCTAAAGCAAAGAATCTAAACTGTTTCAAGTGTGGAGAGCAGGTTCACTTTAGGAGAGATTGTCCTAAGTTGAAAGAGAAGAAGGGGAGGCAGAAGGAGGAGAATTTTGTTAATATTGTTGATACTCATGGTTCTGATGATAGTGACGGTGCAGGAGAGGTGCTGTCTGTGAGTTCAAGTAATGGGCAAAATTCCTAGGTTCTCGATTCTGGTGCAACTTTCCATATGTGTCCTCACAAGCAGTGGTTTGCTACATACAAATAGATGAGTGGGACTGTCTATTTGGGTAATAATAATCCATTACCAGTAGAGGGGATTGGCTACATCATATTAAGAATGTTTGATGGTATTGTTAGAAGCATTGAGTGTTGGCATGTTCCTTAGATGAAGAGGAATCTGATTTCTCTTTCGACTCTGGATGATCAAGGGTTCAAGTTCCATTTAGAAAATGGAACTCTTAAAGTGTGCAAAGGCTCTATGATACTCATGAAGGTTAAGCTGGAATCCAGACTGTATTTGCTTCAGGGTAGCGTGGTTGAAGGGAAAGCTGTTATAACTTCAGGTAGTAGTGATCAGAATCAGTCTCAACTGTGGCATTTACGTCTTAGTCACATGAGTGACAAGGGATTGTCTATTTTGAGCAAGCAAAATTTGCTGGATGGGTATAAAAATGAAGTCTTAGACTTCTGTGAGCATTGTGTGTTTGGAAAACAGACTAGGATGAAGTTTAGCAAGAAGGCAGTGCACAAGACCAAGGATAAGCTGGATTACATACATTCAGATTTGTGGGGTTCAAACAGGATTCCTTCAAAGAGTAGTGCCAGGTACTTTATGACTTTGATTGATGATTACTCTAGATTGGTGTGGGTGTATTTCCTAAAAAGCAAAGATGAGGAATTTCCAACATTTGTTCAGTGGAAGACGATGGTTGAAAGGCAAACATAAAGAAAAGTGAAGCGTCCTTAGACAAACAATGGGTTGGAATTTTGTAATTTCGAGTTCAATGACTTCTACAGCAAGAATGGCATAGTGAGACACCGCACTTGTGTAGGCACACCACATCAAAATGGTGTTGCAGAACGGATGAACAGAACGCTTTGTGACCGAGCACGAAGCATGCTCTCACATTCACGTGTGAGCAAAGATTTTTGGGCTGAAGCAATTAATACAACTTGCTATTTGGTCAACAGATCTCCATCTCCATCTCCATCTACAGCTATTGAGTTCAAAACTCCTTTTGAGGTATGGTTCGATTCACCTGCTGATTACTCTAATTTGAGAGCATTTGGTTGTCCTGCCTATGTTTATGTGAGAGATGGTAAGCTTAAGCCGAGGGCAAAGAAATACATATTTCTAGGATATGCACCTGGAGTGAAAGGTTACAGGTTGTAGTGCACAGATCAGAAATCTCCAAGTTTTATTATCAGTAGGGATGTGACATTCAATGAGTCTGCCTCACTGGATAGTCAGAAGGGGAAGATAATAGCATAATCAGATCACATTGTTAGAGATCGAATGGAGCTTGAGATTGAATCTCCATTAGCTCAGTCCAGTAATTTAAGGTGTAAGATCTTGATGTTCATGATGCACCTAAGCAACAACAACCGTATAGCATTGCAACAGGTAGAGAGAGGAGATAGATCAGATCACCACAGAGGTATGCACATGTAGCTAATGGTAATCTTGTGGCTTTTGCTTTGTCAGTTGCAGAGACAGTTGATGTGCAGGAGCCTAATAGCTATAAAGAAGCTATTTCAAGTTCAGATGCAGATTAATGGATTAGTGCTATGGGTGAAGAAATTGACTCTCTTCACAAGAATCAGACTTGGAAGCTTGTTCCATTGCCAAAGGAGGTAGTAGGCTGTAAATGGGTTTTCAAAAGGAAAGAGAGCAATCCGAGGGTTAAAGCACCTAGATACAAGGCAAGATTAATGGCTAAGGATTTTACTCAGAGGGAGTGGATAGATTATAATGAAGTGTTCTCTCTAGTAGTGAAACACAGTTCTATTAAGGTCTTGTTAGCTATGGTGGTTCTTCATGACTTAGAGCTTGAGCAATTAGATGTGAAAATTGCATTCTTGCATGGTGAGTTAGAGGAGCAGATTTATATGAGTCAACCAGAAGGTTTTGTTTCTCCAGGTATGGAAAATCATGTTTGTTTACTTCGGAAATCCCTGTATGATTTGAAATAGTCCCCTAGGCAGTGGTATAAGAGGTTTGATACTTTTATGATTCATAATGGCTTTACACGGAGCGCATATGATAGTTGTGCGTATCATAAGAAGCTTGTAGATGATTCTTTTGTGTATTTACCAGTATTATGGATACCGTACCGTACCGGCTGGTGACCGGAACGGTACGTATAGCCATTAGTACCGGCCAAAAATACCGGCCGCTACTGGTAGTTTTCGATCGGTACCGGCTGCTACCGGCAATACAGGTCGGTATCGGCCGGTACCTTAAAAAATTAAAAAACCAAGGATCTAAATGCAAAATTGAAAAATTTTAAACCTAAAAATCCCTAACCCCCCCGACTTTCATCGTCAACGAACTCACCAGTCACCACGCGACTCCTCCTCTCCCTCTTCTCTCATCTGTTGTCACTGTGTGCTGCGCCGCCTCCTCCTCGTCGTCTCCGGCAGCCTCTGCTCTTCTCACCGTCGCCATCGCCCGACTCCTTCTCAAGCTCTTCTCACCGTCGCTATTAACAAGGGAGTCTAGCAAAATACCAACTTTGAAAGAAAGAAATTATAAGAAATTAAAAGTTGGTGACAGTGGAAGTGTTAGAGCAGGCAGGAGAAGAAAAACTGAGTCATTTTCATAATTTACTTTTTATTTAAAATCTATACTTTGCTGACATAGAAAATAAAGTTACGTGATATGTCATATCAATAATAGCACCGAAAAGATTAATATTGAACTATTTCTATAAAAATTAAAATATTAAATATTTTATTACCATGTTTTAAATTTTGAATTA
>JAOTAX010000005.1:5707096-5729859 GCA_025629825.1 Erythroxylum guanchezii
TTTGACTTTAGTTGTAATTTTAATAAAATCCAAGGATATGAAAAATAAGATTTTTCATATAAAAGGAAAAATTAGAATAATGAGAGCTAGCACTTCTAACAAATTTTTCCTCTCAAATTTGATTTGGGTTTTTCTCCGAAAAGATCTGTGGAAACCGTTAGAGGCTGGACGATTGAACGACCCGTGGAATTGACAATTTCAGAGAAGCAGGATATTGTATCGGAAATCGGAAAAGGTTAGTTTTAATTTGCCAATTTCTGGTTTTATGTTTCAAATTTAATTCTGTTAAAGTTGATTCTATGGAAAATTTTATGTTATATTTCTGCTGCGTTTAGATTTGATCTTGCGTTTATTTTCCAACACTTACGTGAATAAAATCAAAGACAAGATAAAATAGATTTTGAAGAAAGGTTCTTCAAAATTAACTATAACCATATCAAGTGTTGAAAGTGGGACATATTTTTCAGTGTGGAGCACATAGAGACTTCGTAATTTCGAATTTCAGTATTGGTTAATTCACAAATTCCAAGTATTTATCTTTTACTTATTCTTATTATTAGTATGTTGTTAAACGTAACAGATAGTATATAATTGCAATTTTTATTTTCGCTGCGTGTTGCGATCCTTCAAATCTTGCGAGAGTTTTTGAAACCTTAAACCAACCCATATATTGGAGAACGTAGTCCTTAAACACCATGTACATTAGGCTTTTAGACTGCTGTCTTCATTAGCAGAAATTGTTTTGAAGAAGTTCTGCTTCATGTCGTTGAAATAGATAAACAAGAGAAGGCTAAGTTGTATTTCACGTTATATTTCTGATGATACGAATACACACATATATATAGTACAATAATAAGAGACGTAATCAAGAAACTTATCCTATCTTTCTGTTAATATCTGTTGCTATCTTTCTATCTGTTACAACAATATACCAGTAGCTATAGTTATCAAAATCTCCTGAGTTGTAGGAGTATACTAACATCCCGCCTCAAGGGCAGCATCTCGTGGCGCCAGACGAAGTTTATCACGCAAGAATTGAAAGCGAACAGTGGACAAGGGCTTAGTGAGCACATCAGCAATCTGGTCATCAGTAGAGAGATGTTGCACTTGGAGCTGACGCTTAGCAACAAGATCTTGCACAAAATGAAAATCGATTTCGATATGCTTCGTTCGAGCATGGAAAACAGGATTGCTGGACAGAAAAGTGGCCCCCAAATTGTCACACCAGAGGATTGGCGGGCTAGATAAACGAACACCAAGTTCTGAAAGCAAAGACTTTAACCAAACAAGCTCAGTAGTGGCATTAGCAAGAGCTTGATATTCCGATTCTGTGGAGGATCGTGCGATAGTGTGCTGCTTTTTAGAAGACCAACTAACCAAATTCTTACCAAGATAAATAGCAAAACCACTAGTGCTCTTCCTATCGTCAGGACAACCAGCCCAATCAGCATCTGAGAAAGCTTCAAGAGTGTCATCTGAGGATTTGGTGATGTGCAAACCAGAAGTGAGGGTCCCTTGAATATACCTCAAAACTCATTTGACTGCTTGCCAATGAACATCTATAGGAGAGCTCATAAACTGACACAACTTATTGACAGCATGAGCAAGATCAGGCCTGGTAATGGTGGCATATTGCAAGGCACCTACAGTGCTACGGTATTGAGTAGCATTGTGTAGTGGAACACCAACAACCTGAGTCAAAGGAGGCTTCAATGGAAGAGGCGTGGACACAGACTTACAGGAGTGCATATTGTTCTTATGCAACAAGTCACATAGGTACTTAGTCTGAGATAAATGTAAGCCAGTGGAAGTGTGAGCAACTTCAATGCCCAAGAAATATATCAAAGTACCAAGATCCCTGAGAGCAAATTCTGTACCCAATGATGCCACAATGGAATCAATAAAGCAAGAATTGGAACTGATAATAGTGATATCATCCACATAAACGAGAACATAGATCAAGTGACAACCACCGTGATAAATAAACAAAGATGGATCAGTAGTTGAAGCTTTGAAACCAAGTTGAAGAAGGAATTGAGACAGACGATGAAACCAAGCTCTCGGAGCTTGATTGAGGCCATAAAGGGCTTTACCAAGTTTACAGACATAGGCAAGATGATCTTTGCTCACAAAACCTTGAGGTTGGCGCATATAGACAACCTCATCAAGATAACCATTAAGAAAGGCGTTGCTAATGTGAAGTTGCTTGAAAGACCATGATCTGGTGATAGCAAGTGAAAGAACGATGCGTATGGTTTGAGGTTTAATAACCGGACTAAACGTCTCGGTGTAATCAACACCATATTCCTGGGAGAAGCCTTTTGCCATGAGATGGGCTTTATATCTATCCACAGACCCATCAGGCTTCCTCTTGATCTTGGAGACCCATTTATTTCCAATAATGTTAACATTGGCGGGAGCAGGACCAGAGTCCATGTCTAATTCTTATGAAGTGCGGCAATTTCAGCAGCCATAGCTTCCCTCCAGACAGCATGTTGAGATGCCTTGGTGAAACTGGTGGGTTCAGAAATCACTAAATCAATAACAACATTAGCCTCTTTAAACTTTTTCTTTGGATAGGGCCGGAGCACCATTGGATGTGTTCGTGCAGGAGGAGGGTCAGAGGCAGCTGGTACGGGTGGCGAAGTAGACGCACGACCTCCAGAAATCAAAACAGAAGATGAAGGCGTGGAGGAAGCATGAGAAGAAGCAGATCGTGGCAGGACTGGAATGGGCGGGGGCTCTGGCATGGCTGGGGGAATAGCAAGTGAAGACATAGGAGCGGCAACAACTGAGGGAGCAGGCATAGAAGACAAACGTCTGTATGGAAATGAGGATTCATCAAATGTCACATGACGAGCAATATAGATACGGCCTGTAGCAGGATCCAAGCACTTGTAACCCAAATGAGCACCTGAATAACCAATGAAAACACATTCTGTACTACGAAACATAAACTTATGATTATTATACGGTCGAAGAAGAGGAAAGGCGGCACATCCAAATTCCCTAAGAAAGGCATAGTCAGGAGCGGTTTGAAACAACCTTTGGTAAGGAGACTGACTATTCAGGCTAGGAGAAGGTAAACGATTAATAAGATAATTAGCTGTCTCAAAAGCAAAATCCCAATAGGAAAAAGGGACAGAACTGTGGGCAAGTAGAGTAAGAGCATTATCAACGATATGTCTAATCTTTCTCTCAGAGGTGCCATTCTGTTCATGAGTGTGTGGACAAGCTAAGCGATGATGAATACCCATTTTCTAAAAATAGTTGTGTATCCTGTATTTGCCTCCCCAATCAGATTGAAAAGCCTTAATTGTGCAATTATATTGGCGTTGAACAAAACTCTCAAAGTTCAGAAAAACAGACTCAACGTCACTCTTTTGCTTAATTGGGAAAAGCCAAGTGTATTTGCTATAATCATCAACAAACAAGACCACCTATTTATTTCCTCTACTAGAAAGAACTGGAGAAGGTCCCCAAACATCGGAATGAACCAAATCAAACAAATGAGCACTAGAGCTACCAGTAGAATATAAAGTTAACCGTTTACTCTTGCTAAGTTGACAAGAAGAACACACATCTGTGCTTCTACCAGAAGAACATGGGAGAGAAAATTGCTTGATAATCTTTGTCATGAGTTCATAGTGAGGATGTCCAAGCCGAGAATGCCAACGATCCACTGATGCCATCTCCGATAAAAAGACTTGTGGTGAAGAACCAACATTCCCAGCTAGCGCATCCAAAGTGTAAAGACCCCCATCAGTCTTGCCTTGCATTAGCGTCCTCCTGGATAGCGGATCCTTTACAAGACACAAATAAGGATGAAACTCCAGAAAGACCTCATTTTCTTTAGTAAATTGTTGAACCGATAATAAAGATCGAGTTATATGAGGAACATGTAAAACTTTAGACAAACGAAAGATTCTATCAGGAGAAGAAATAGTACTGGAACCAATGTGAGCGATATTTAAACCTGAACCATCACCAACAAGAAGCTGATCATTACCCTTGTAGTCATGAGCAACACTGAGATTGGTAATGTCAGGAGTGATATGATTTGTCGCTGCTGTATCAGGATGCCAAACTTGAGCATTGGTAAGCGTAGTCATATGGGCAGAAAGAACAGCATGTTGCACATACTGTCGGTTGTTACAAAATGATGGTGACAAGTATCAGCAGAATGGTTCCGATATCCACAAATCTGACAAGGGCCATTGTTCCTCCGGTGATTATTATTATTTCGGCCCCCTTGATAGTTGTTTTGACGTCCAGAAGTATTGAAATTCTGACCAGAATTGTGAAAAGGTTGTTGCCTGTCTTGTTGTTGTGTTCGGTTGCCAAAAGAACCACGTTGTGTAACATTAGCCTCCATTACTAGATTTGGAGTGCTAGCAAGCAGAATCTCATGTGAAGTGAGCAAAGAGTGCAGTTCAAAGAAAGTGATTGGTTCCAGCCGAGTAGAGCACGCTGCCACAATGTTGTGATACTCCGGAGGCAACTGGTGAAGGACAATAGCATTAAATTCTGATGGAGCTAATGGTTTGCCTACGGCTGCAAGTTCATTAGCTAAAGACTTCATCTTGCATAGATACTGAGATATAGTGAGATTATTTTTCTGACATTTTTGAAGTTGCATGTGCAATTGAACCTGTCTGGAGTAAGAAACTGAACCAAAAGCTTTCTCCAGCGCTTGCCACCCGTCATAAGAAGTGTGTAATCCTACTATGTAGGGAAAAATTTCTTCAGAAAGAGAAGACAAAAGCCAAGACAGAAGTGTTTGATCTCGTTGAAACCATTTATCAAAGGCTGGATTTGGAGCAGCTTCATTGGTAGTGGAATCCATTATCTCCTGTGGAGGAGCTAATTCTTTGCCATTAATAAGACCAGTCAGCCTATGGCTGTTGAGGAGTGGCACAAACTGTGTACGCCACGCTAAATAATTGTTTGGATTCAATTTAATGGAAAAACTATGACTGGGTTGAGATACTACTGGTGTGGTGCCAGTAGACACAGAGGCTGGAATGGTTAAGATTAGCGCAGAGGAGGTGATGGCCATTGCAAGGCTCTGATACCAGGTTGAAATAGATAAACAAGAGAAGGCTAAGTTGTATTTCACGTTATATTTCTGATGATACGAATACACATATATATATAGTACAATAATAAGAGACGTAATCAAGAAACTTATCCTATCTTTCTGTTAATATCTGTTGCTATCTTTCTATCTGTTACAACAATATACCAGTAGCTATAGCTATCAGAATCTCCTGAATTATAGGAGTATACTAACACATGTCAAAATGATTGTAGGGCTTGAACTGTAGGGGATGCTCATCATTAACTAGCTCTTCTGGAACTTCAGTCATGCCCTTGTTACAGTAAGAAAATAGCCCAACTGAGTATCTATCTTCGTTCCCATGCATGGTCACTAGATGTTCTAGAGGATGTATTCTGCCATTGCTCCATGCCTGCTCAAGTAAAGAAACAGCAGAAAATTTAGAAATAGTTACATAATCTTCCGTACATCTATGGATATATATGATTAGAAACCCATTAAAAATTTCGCGCCTCGGAAAATTTTAATTGTAGCAAAATACTAACTGAGGAAGAAAAAAATCACATAAAAAGATCACTTCAGTAATAATGACAATGTCCTTATTTACCAAAAAAAAAAAAAGACAATCTCCTTTTAACTTGTTATAAAAAGCCAGACCCACAATGTCAAAAAAAAAAAAAAAAGCCAGACCCACCATCATTCAGAGTCACGTGCCTTGCCTCACAGCCTCACCCTTTTTCTAGTTTAAAATTAATAGATTTTGTCGTACTCATCTAGTCACGTTACAAATGAATTGATGATTACTTTTAAACGTAACTTCCACTTCTCGACCAAATTGTCATTCATACAAGAAAGGTGCCAGGTGGTCGTATTTTTGGTTTTTAGAGCTGTACCGTATATATATAAGTTGTAGTTTTCTTCTTAATGGAATTAGTAGTCGTATATATATAAATTTCAGGATGGGCCAGGAGCGGCCTAAGCTCGGCTTAACTCATTGACATTCCTAAGTGCTTGTTTAATGACTATAGAAAGAGGGTCATCATCATACTTCGAAATTTTCACATTGGAGCAGGGTTTGAGGGAGCCTGATAGTACGCAGCCTTATCTCTATAATGTAGAGAGGCTATTTCCAATAGGCCCACGTGCATAAAGGACACGATAATAATAATGAAAGATACAAGGAATAAATGAGCAAAAATTGGTAATACATTGAAATATAGATACTTAATGTGGCCATAATCCAATATTACCTTTCGCCTTGCCAAGACCATCTTTACGCATTGCCATCAAAAAAATAATAGCAATACTAGAAAATACTAATAAGAAGAATTGAAAATATAAAATAACAGTACAAGTAATAATAGGAATAAAAGAGGAAAACGGAATGTAATGAAGACTAATACTAAGAATAATATTGCGAGACTAATCCTAAAGAAATATAGAGTTTACGGAAACTAAGAATAATAATAGAAAGAGGGTATGGATAGGAAATTAAAAGAGTTGCTTGATAATATATTATTATTGGATGAACTGTATTTTTATATATAAGTTTTGGATATTATTCCATACTCTCGATTATAAGAAAAATGAAAGTCATTTCACTAAAAAATAGAAATATTAGGGTCGTGAAATTTCTTGTAATCGACTTTTTTTTTCCTCTTTTTTAGAAATTAATATAATTAAAATATAATTAATTAGTTAATTAAAATAGAAGTGTCACGCCTGTGACACTTCTTTTTTTAGCAATTAAATATAAATAATTAATCATATTTTTCACTTTTTTCTCTTTTTTAACAATGAAATATAATTAATTAAAATATATTAAAATTTGATATAAAATAAAAATTTAACAAATTTTTATTTATCAAGATTTTTTACAAACCAACCACTATCAATAATAATGGTAATCATTCCTTCATCCTAACCAACCATCATAATTATAATGATTATATTCATTCTCATTCCTCACTATATTCATTTTCATTCCTATTATCATTGCCCTATATGAACCAAACACTCCCTTAGTTGTCTCATTCCTCACTATATTTATTCTCATTCCTATCATCATTCGAAATATATACTTCTCACACGCATCAACTAGGGATGGCAATGAGCTGGCCCATAGACTAAGATTTAGGTGTTTTCAATGGGTTGGCCTATGGGTTAGGCCCAGACTGGCTCGAGATCTAATTTTTAAAAACAAAACGACATAGTTTTGTTTAGAAGAGTTGGGCCTCGGGTAGACTTAGACTTAAGCAACTCAGGCCCGAATCTAATTAAAAAAGACTATTTTTTACTTTTAATTTTAAAAAAATTTAAAAAATTGGCAAGCTGTCCCACTGCCATCCCTAACGTCAACTTCTCCTCTTTCCTTTTTTTTTTCTTTGATTGATTAACCTTAATCGTTTTCGGCAAATGATAATTTCCTTATTGTTAAGCATGAATTTAAGAGATTAGCTAAAACCATAATAAAATTTCTTGTATATGATAAGAGATTATTAGCTAAAATTATGACAATCATGATAGGATTTTTTTGTATAGCTTCTAAAATCAGCTCCTAATAAATAAATGTTGTATTTTCTATAATAAAATCATATAAACACATATAAAACTTCTGCTTTTAGCTCCCATGATATCAAAGGAAGCACTTTAATTATATATGAATTGCAATATTTTTTTGTTTTGTTAAGTTGTTGATGCCATCATTCCTATTTTTGTTTCTGTTTTCAATTTCCAATACTGTTTCTATTTATCTAATCTGTTGATGCCACCATTCCTGTTTCTATTTCTACTTCCACATATTGTCAATGCAATTTCTGTCAAAGTAATTTTTTCCAATTGTTTCAGCGCGCAGCTATTTTTGCCAACTCGAACCGGTTGTTTTTGCTGTTTAAGTTGGAGAAAATTTAACCTGGTCCAAGTTTACTTAGATATAATTAAGATATTATATCTCGACTTAAAATTTTAAAGTAATAGGTAATAAGTTCTATCCATATTGGATTAGCTCCTCTTCAATCTATAGCTAATGCGGAATCATCTTAATCACTCCATGAATCATCATTCATCTAACTCAAATCTATGAACATTTATTCATTGGACGTTGCTAACCTAACTTTAATACCAATGAAGCGTTTTGAGAAGACTTGGGGAGAAATTGGACCAAGTCCAAATAAGTCGACATATAATTAAGACATCAGATCTCAATCTAAAACTTTAAAATATTGAGTTATGAGTCATCTTTGAATATAGTTTACTTTATCCTTATGTCTCTTTTTAATGTAGAATTATTTCACTTGTGAATTTCCAACAGTCCTTACTATCCGTAACTTTTGTTTCATCCACTACACATTTGGAGAAATTTTCTAGTTATACATGTTGTTTCCAAAACCTTTCACTTGGAGCATCATTTTGGCATAGTTGTTCTTGTCATATTCTACCATATTGTTCCTGATCTATCATAAAATTAGCGTTGCGTGGTTATACACGGTCGGCTAAATGGTCCCAAAAAGATGCAAAACTAACTTACATGTTCGTATAAGTCACTTATCCTCAAATGAGTGTGTAGGTCTCTGGGATTCTTGGAATAATATTTTTGAGCTAATACCCATTTCTAGTGAGTTAGTGGTTCCCATACATGATCGTGTGAGTCATAGTAGGTCCAATTCTTTAATTATTTTTCCCATCTTTAGCTTAACTTATCTCCATCTTGCTCCACAAATGCAAATAAGATCGAACATCAATAGAACAACACCAAGGATGTGGATTTAGCTTAGTTTAGTTCTTATTCTTCTAACTTATACCTAAAGAAAAAAGGGAACTAAAATAAGTATCTTAAACGCAACTTAAAGTTAATCACTAAGCATTAAAGAATAAAAATATCAATAATCAAAATATAAAAATTTATTAATAAAATCTTAAATATATTATGTTGTATAGTTAAGTCATTATGATTTAGCCTTGAACAATTGAAAATTTGAAATGTGTGCAGTGCTGAGTGTTGATTTGTGTTGTGTTGTGTTGCTTGAATGTTGAATTAATTCATAATTCAATAGTTGTTATGTGTGTGATATGTGAGTGACTTATAGTTGTGAATTGTGAGTTTTTGACTTGTGAGTTTGGAAATTGAGGATAACAAATAAATGTGTTTGTTTTATCTAAAATTTGGAAATTAAGGAATGAGAATGAGGATTTTATATAGAATTACAGTATTTGGAATTTGGAATTTTAGATGTGCTTTTTTCATGTGTTATTTGGATTCTAGAAATTGGGGATTCAATGATTCAAGACAAAATTGAAGTTTGTGTTATTGTTTGAAATTTGAGAAATATTGAAGTAAATGTTGGTTTTTATTATAAATTAGGTTATACATTATAAATTTATTTCTTAATATACAAAATGGGTTAGTTAATTTGGGTTGAATTATATGATTATACCAATTAAGTTAAATATGTGAGTTTATGTTTGAATCATATAATCACACAAAATGAGTTATATTTATGATTTTATGGTTGAATTATATGATTATAAAAATTGAGTTATAGAAATGACTTGTGAGTTAATGTTTAAATTATGTAATCATACAAAATGAGTTATAGTTGTGAGTTATGGTTAAATTATATAATTATACAAAATGATTATGATAGTGAATTTATGGTAAAATTATGTAACTACAAAAATGATTTATAATTGTGAGTTATGACTTTATGTTTAAGTTATATAATATCACAAAATGGATTATAATTGTGAAAGTGTAGCAATTAATATATATATTTGAAGTTTGGGTTAAGAAACATGATAATTTCTCGGATAGTGTAACATCCCGTTCTCAAAATAAGGAATAGAACCCTAAAATACGGTACATGAGAGATCAAAAAGAGATTTAAGAAAAATGCATTTCATACTCATGCATACTGTTATCATACACGCATGTGAATTTGAATTTTTTCACATATTAAAATGATTGTATATACATTTATTGACAAGTACCAGGTATAATTGATTATAAATGTGATTATGTGAGAATTGTGAATTAATTGTATTGAAAATCGATGTGGAGATTATATGTATTGATTTAGAATTGTTGGCGAATTTTGGGAAAAAATTTCCGAAAATATTGAGTATTATTGGACTGGAAAAAATGCCAAGAGGCAAGTAAATTGTAAATATAAATAGAAATAGAAATAGGAGTAAAATGATATTGGAGAATTGTTAAAAATGACATTGAAAATTTGGACATGACTTTAGAATTTGTGAGTTATTGATATTGAAAATTTTAGAGATGATTGGAATGAAAAGTTGAGAGTTACGGGACTAGTTCAATAAGAACTTAGTTAAAGCCTTAGATGTTAGATAAGTGACAAGTGTCACTTGTCTAGTTCAAGTTTAGCATACAATTATTTTGAAAGACCAAGTACAGTGCTCTTAGCTTCATCTTTCTCGTAGCTTCTTCCTCAAGTTCTTCATTAACACAGAGTTTTTCATCGAACCTCCACCAAAGTTAAGCCTTGTTTTCATCTATCTTTTTCTACTCCCAACTTCAATTTTCTTCCATTTGCCTCAAGAAAAACCGAAACTTGCCAACTTCTACAATGGTGTACGCGAGTTGTAAGAAAATTAGGGCTTCTTGAGTTTTTGAAGATTTTGGAGTTTTATCAAGTAAGTATCTTGTAAATCCTTTAGAGTTGTTGGTTTATAAAACAAAAATGGTGATTTATTGTCATGACATGAACAAGAGAAAATGGACATTTTCATGTATAGCATAAGTATATGATGAATATATTGATATTTTTGTTTGTGGGTTTTGATGATAAAAATGTTATAAGATAGTGTAGAAATGATTTTTGGAATTGAAAGAATTACAAAAATGTGTATCAAATCAGTGCATAAATTCATTAAAGTTGAGTACAGGATACTCTTTCAGTATAAGAATAGACCAAAAATGTTTGGGCTATAACTTTCAAATTACTGAACCAAATTGAATGAGCTTGGTGTCATTAGAAACTTAAGACAATAGGGAACATTTTTCTAGAAGAAAGTGTTGCTAAATTACTTCGTTTTCTTTGTCAAAATGTCTATGGAAAATAGAACTGAAGGTTTGGAAATTTGGAGAATTTATAAGAAAGAATGAGAGTTTGGATATTGTATGATTATATAATGTTAGAATGACATTAGTAAATGAATTGTTGTTATTAAAGCATAAAAAAAATGTGTATAATGGAAATGAAGAGGTTCATATGATTGTAGTTGTGATTCAAAGGAAATGAGTAATGGGTATCAATTAAAGGTGAATGTGAATTTGATATTATGAGAGCAAATAATGCTAAAAATGAGAATGTGCTTAAGTTGTGAAATTTAATAATATACCTGGGATTGTCATTGAGCATGCATTGTACCTAGTCCATATACACAATTGTGCATAAATGAATACTTATAATTGTGCTAAGTTATTAATGCACGTGTCCAATGTGTGTATTGCATAATGTTGATGTGCAAGATAAACGTCCGCATTCAGACGTTTCCAAATTATGGAAGCTAATGCTAATCTTGAGCGTACTGTAAGTCAACCTAGATGGTCTCATTTCTTTTTTTGTTCTGATTTCAATTTCTGCATTAAATGACTACGAATATGATTATTATGCAATGCGAACATGATTGATGTGAATATGTTGATTTCAGACATTGAATGTCCAAGGAGTTTGTTAAATATGAGAACATTGAAGTGCTCCTTGTATGTGCATATGAAAGAAATATGTGTTTTCTCAACTTAATTGTTGAATGTCGGACCAAGGTCCGATGATAAATATGAAAGGGATCGTGAATCCGAAATCATGTGATTGATTGAAAATATGAGAATATGATCCATTCCATTTCATGAATGCATGAAACATAAAAAAAGTTGTGACCGGAGTCGCTACAGAAAAAGAGCTTAAAGCTCAGAAAGTCAAAAAGAGCCTCAAGCTCAGTTGTGAATGTACCCGATATCCATTAAGGGATATGAGACATAATCTAATACAGCTTGGTATCCACTAAGGGATATGAGCTAGTAAATAGGCATTCGGTCACAACAAAGTAATAAATGAAAGTGAGTCTCATGTGCATTGCATTATAAGTGATATGTGTATTTTTAAATGATTGAAATGATCGATTTGACTACTCTGAATATGATGCTATATGTTAAATGAAGTGATATAAATTATGTGAAAATATGATATGAAGTGTTATGTGATTGAGTGAGCCATCGAGGATGGTCACTCACTGAGTTTGCAAAACTCACCTAAAATTTGCAATATATTTCAGGTTCAAATGAGTTACCCCGTTAGGTAAACAGGAGTATAGCAACTACATTCAAATAAGAGATAGATGTCGAGATCAGTTCTCATCTGCATTTGTACTTTCTTATTTTTGTATCATATGTATTTGAATATATCAGTATGTAATAACCTTTGAAATTAGAAATGTTTGGTAAATGAGATTGATCAATAGTGTAATAATAATTGTGATTTTGGTGTTACGTAATAAAAGTAGGAGCCATAATTTGAATATTGATTTTCGCGTATGCGTATGATAAATTTGAAAATTTTGTATTAAGTTTCAAGTGTTTTGTTGGAACCCGATCTTGGAACCGGACCCCAACCGGAGAAACGGAAAATACATACTGAAAATGAAATGACAGAAAGCGAAAACAAACGAAATTGAATTTGAAAGAACGGAATCCGAAACGGAAACAAAAGGCGAATACATAACGGAAACGAATCGAATACGAATCTAATCGGATCAAAGGCGAATCGAATCATGTCAACAAAAGGTTCAATCGAACGGAATCAAGTTTCCGACATCCAATAAAGAAAATTTTAGAAAAACTAATCTAACATTTCGCGTTGGAAACCCTAAGACTACTCCAATCCGTAATCCGGTATAAAAAATTTTCTTTCATTTAAACCATGAATTTCCCCTCTGGAAATCATCCATATTCAAAACTCAAATTCCAAAAATTCTTCTTATACATTCATACACATCTTAAACTCATCTTTAAAACTCTTATTCTAATTTTCCATTGCCATAAAAATTTCTGCAGCATAACGGCCGTATTTCATTAAACCCAAAATTCTACAAATAGATTAAACACACTTCTATAATTCCCAAACAAAACTCAAAATCATCGGACCTCCCGTCCGGAATCCCAGCATAAAAACACAATCCTATCATCATCATCTACATAGCACTTCAAATAATTCTCAATCATCAACATCATCGGACCTTCCGTTTGGAAATCCAAAACGCAAATGATATACAAAACCATGATTCACTATTCTATTTCAAATCCAAAACCATATTTTAATCAATCCCATTCATATTCAATCCCATTCATCTATCCTAACCATACTCAAATTTATATTTCAATTCAATACAAAATTCATAATTCACTTACATCACGAAGTAAAAGCTGAGAAACCTTAATGGCTTTCCAAGCCATATACAAATCCAATATCATAAGCCTAATAAACAAAATCGAACAATTATCTTGACTTTCCTTCATCCGATCTCCTGCTCGATACTTGGAGATGGAGATGAAAGGGAGGTGAGCTTACGCTCCGTGGATAACATGTTTATAAATCGAAAATAAGCAAAAACTCATTTTTCAAGCAGTTTGCCATGTATAAACATTTCACATTCGAAAATTTATCCAAAAACTCATTTTCAAACTTTTCAAATCCTTCAAATCAGTTTCCAAAACTTTTCACAAATCATA
Organism: Erythroxylum guanchezii; assembly: GCA_025629825.1. Classification (NCBI taxonomy): domain Eukaryota; kingdom Viridiplantae; phylum Streptophyta; class Magnoliopsida; order Malpighiales; family Erythroxylaceae; genus Erythroxylum; species Erythroxylum guanchezii. The sequence continues at coordinate 5,720,905 of JAOTAX010000005.1, forward strand.
AATAAAATCGAAAACATGAATGCATCACATTACAAACAAATCAAAAATCACATAACACATCAAAACGGTTTGGGTCGGTCCAAAATGGAACGTACTGCACATTCCCGCATAGCGGTCCTGTGCAGCCGTAAACAGAACGTACTACACTTTCTCGCATAGCGGTCTAGTGTAGCCATGAACTTATGGGAGTCCGAAAATGGAGCTCCAGTGCCACTAGCAGGCAGGCGGGAGAAGCCTATAAAAACGAGACAAGTGCACTTGACTCTAACTTATGGGACCTAACCAAACCCACATAACACATTTTCATGCTTGAAAAATCGGATTGCCCAATGGCACACTTCAAAAGCTTGATTTTCATATTTTTCATATCGTGTCGTACTAGGCACATTGACATTCACAATTTCACATAAATGCATAAAGCAATCCAAATGCAATCTCAATTCATCAATCAATCACAAAGAATGCAACAATTTGGCACATAATCAAATTCTTTAATCATTCAAAAACCGAAGGATGCTCACACATCAAAATCAAAACATTTGGAAACCATCATTAGCAATTTCTTAAATCATTTCCAAATCAACGAAAATAATCATTCGGAAATAATCATTTTCAAAACGTTTCTCTTCTTGATTTTTCAAAATCACATAATTGGCTTATAAATCAAAATATAAACATGGTACCCACCTCATATCCATGCTAGAAACTCGTCCAAAGCATCAATTTCTCCATTTCTTCCTTCTTTCCTCCAAATGAAAATTCCCTAAGCCAAAACACCCAAATTCAACATCATATATAGCATAATCACTCAAGTTAACTATAGGAACCCCAAACTCATCATATTTTCAAGCTATCCAAATCAAGAAACTTCCAAAATTCCAAAATCACAAAAAGGCATAAACCCTAATTCACAATTATCCAAAATTAAACGATTCAAACCATGCTATCTCCAAAATCGAGCTTAGAAATCACAAATCCATAACATTTTCAAGTTATCTAAACCAAAAACTCATTAAAAATCTAAAGCTTAAAAATCACCTCTTACCTTAATCTCCACCATTTTCGGATTTTTCTTGGTTCCTTAGGAAACTTTCATCATCCTCCACCTTTTTCCCCTTGAATCAACGAAAAATCTTGCTAAAAACTCAAAAAAATCCGAAACCCTAGCTATTTCTCTTTCTTCTTCCTTCCGAAACCTTCTCGTCTTCTCCATTCTCTCTTCTTTCTTTTCTTCTCTTGTTTTTTTTCTGTTAAGCCTCGTGCTTCACCTATCTTTATACGACAGCCACATGCCATGTCATTTAATGAATGCTGAATGACCAGCTTGCCCTTCCATATAAGCCTTAGACCTTAATACTTTAAGTGATCTTCCCTAAATTGCCCTTAAAAACTGACATCTTAACTCCTGATTTCGATCAGGCAAATGAAGCAATTTGACAAACTTTCTTTTTGAAAAATGTTCCTCTATGTCTTATGTTTCTAACGCTTCAAGAATCAGATCGATCGGAGGTCAGACGAAAAAGTTAAGACCAAAACACTTTTAGACCGACACTAAACCAAGACTGAACACTATCACTAATTTCGATTCAGAAATTGAAAGTCTTAGAGGCTAAATTGTCGATCGGATCCTTCAGATAACTTGTAGCCCCATGTCTCTATTTTAATTTACAATAAGAATCAACTTTATCTGAGCTCTATAGCTCAAGATATCTCCAAAATACTGAAGCATGTTCAGAGAAATATCCAGCTCACAACCTTGTAATCGATCAACCCACTTTGAGTCGATCGGTCTTCCTCAATTAAATCTTAAAAGTCATAAAATTTTTTATGGAAAGATAGAGAACTGTCTTAGAAATCCAACGCTTCAAAAATCAGATCGATCGGATGCCGGACGAAAAAGATATGATAAAAAAAAGTGAAGAGAGGTCGGTCAGCCAAAAAATAGGCCGAGCGGCAACAAGGAGATCAAATGTCGGTCGGCCAAAACAAATAAGCTGAGCGATCAGCACTAAGAGCAAAGGTCGCTTGGCCAAAAATCGGCCGAGCGGCAGGCTGAGCGATCGCGAGTGGAAGGGTTGAGCGATTGAGCGAAAAGACTGAGCGATCGCGAGCGGAAGGCAGAGCGATCGAGCGAAAAGACTGAGCGATCGCGAGCGGAAAGCAGAGCGATCGAGCGAAAAGACTGAGCGATCGCGAGCGGAAGGGCAGAGCGATCGAGCGAAAAGACTGAGCGATCGCGAGCAAAAAGACTGAGCGATCGCGAGCGGAAAGGCAGAGCGATCGAGTGAAAAGACTGAGCGATCGTGAGCGGAAGGCTGAGCGATCGAGCGAAAAGACTGAGCGATCGTGAGCGGAAAGCAGAGCGATCGCGAGCGGAAGGGCTGAGCGATCGTGAAAGATCAGAGCAATAGCAGAAGGGCTGAATGATAGAGGAAGAGCCGAACAAGCGTGGAAGGGCTGAACGATCGCGGAAGGGGCAAGCGATCGCGGAAGAGCTGTAAGAATTAGAGGTCGGTCGGTCACGCCTAATCCGACCTTCAAACTTCTAACATTCATAACTTTTGATTCCAATGCCCAAAAATTCTATACTTTACAGTGTTGGAAAGGTCAAAACAAAATCTTCAACTTTCATGAAGCACTTAAAGGCAAAATCAACCTCTAACTAGGTCAATTTTGCAATCAAAGTTTTTGCCAGAAAATTGGTCATCCTATACCACATTCAAACTTCAAAATTTTCATATCTTCCAAATTCCACAACCAAAAATAACAGATTATGCATCATTTTAAAGCTATGAAATTTCTCTATAACTTTCATGTAGACCACTTAACCCAAATTAAACCACATCAGTCCAGAATTTTCCTCAAAACACAATACACACAAACTTACCCTAATAGCATTTTTCAAAACAAAGCAAAATTTTCTTATCTTTGGAAGATCATAACTTTCAATCCCGATATCGAAAAATATCATACTTCAAAGTGATAGAAAGCTATCAACAGTAGCTACAACTTTCATGAAGATCATTTTCTCAACTTCAGCCTAAATCAAAAAGTCAACTATTCATCCCCAAAAAGTCAAACTTTCTTAATTCTTCAAATTCTCACACATTTTCTCTTTATTTCTTACTTTTCAACTTCCATTTCAACCAACTTATTCACTTTAACTTTCATAACCCGTACAAATTTACTCAAATCTCAAAGTTATCAAAACAAATCAATTCTTTTTTTTTTCCATCAATTTCATTAAACTCAAAAACACCCATTTCATGTATAATCCTCAAAATATCGTTTCAATTTGTTCAAACTAGCATTTGCTCACATAGAACATTAAACATAATCAATCAAATTCATGAATTTCTTTTCCTTTACACATGCCTAATTTACCACAAATTTCTCATTTCATGTCAAATTTTAACTCGCAATTCTAAGAAAAGTTCAGGGTCCAACATGTTTAACTATTCTAGCATGTTGCCTTTGCGGGGTACATACTTGGACATCACTCAGGATGTTGGATATGTGTCTTGCAAGGGTGGGGTGCTATAGATAAAATGTTATTAATCATCAAATTTTCTTAAGGAACCATTTATATAAGTTTATGAACGTCACTTGCATGTATATATCATATTATTGTTGAGAAACTGTTGTTGCTCTATTTCTTCCTATTATTATACACAACTTGATTGTGATACAAAGTTATTAAGTTAATTTTAATAAGTGTCTTCATTTATTTTTACAGATAAATAGATAAAAGTTCAAGTACACTTAATAATTCAACCTCTTCAGGTATAGGAGATTTGATGATCTAAATTGGGCTCATGATATATTAGTTCCTGGAATGAAGAACTATACTATTTGTTTGTATTGTAACAAGCATTTGAAAGTTGAGGGAATCACCAGATTAAAGAAACATTTAGTTAGGTTCAAAGGTAGTGTGAAGCCTTGTAAGAAAGTGAATCATGATGTTAAATGACAAATGAAGACTTTGCTTGAAGAGTATCAGCATGAGAAAGATAAAAGGCAAATATTGAACTGCAAAAATGGTAGTGGAAGTTCTTTAATTGGCGTTCAGGATGATAGTGAGGATGTTAAAGGTGGTAGTATTCATTCCCAATAAGAAGGAAATATTGCACCTGATGTTAGGAAAAGAAGAAAGCCTAATTTTTTTGCACCACAAAAAACTCCTGGAGCTCAGTCTTCAATCTGTAATGTCTTACAATCTAGAGAAGCTACTGATAACATAGACATGGCAATGACTAGATGGTGGTATGATTCAGGTATAACATTCAATGTTGGCCAATTTTATTATTATCAACTTATGATGGATGTTATTACCTGTTATAGTCTAGGATATTTCAGTTGATAACTATCTAGGTTAACTTTTGAGCAATTTTGTTGATAAAATAAAAAGATATTTAGATGAAAGAAGACTGACTTGGGCTACTTGTGGGTGTTCAATCATGTGTGATGTTTGAACAAATAGAAGATATGAGCCTATTATTAATTTTTTGGTTTATTTTGTAAAGAGCACAAGGTTTTTTTAAGTTTATTGATGCATGTGACCTTATTAGGAATGTTGATACTCTATTTCAAATATTTTATGAAGTTGAAAATGAAGTTTGGCCAGAAAATATTGTTCAATTCATTACTATTAATGATTTCGGTTATAAAGTAGCTACAAGAAGATTTCAAAGAAATTATAATTCTTTTTATTGGACTCCTTGTGTTACACATTGCATTGACCTGATGTTGAAAAATATAAATGTTGGGTATTTTCTATTATTAATGAGACTGTGCAGAAAGCAAAAAAGGTGACTAAGTTCATCTATAATCATTAATGAGCCTCGAATTTAATAAGAAATGATTTCACTAATGGTAGGAATTTGTGTTGTCTTGCTATTATAAGATCTGCATCTAATTTCTTATCATTTCAATGCTTTATTTTGATAGAGAAAGAGTTGACACAAATATTTACAAGTGATAAGTGAGTTGCATTTCACCATACTAGGTCTAATGTTTGATTGAAGGTTTTTAGAATTATACTTGAAGAAAATGAATTTTGATCCCAATATCAATTTTTTATCCGAGTTTGTGAGCCTTTAATGGGGGTACTTTGTTTGGCCGATTGATCGCTAATTTCTACAAGTGCACAGAGTCGTTTTTAGTATCCACACACTGAATATTCCAAAGTCGTCTCCCTCAGGACCAATTCATTCATTATCAAATTAATTCTAATTATTTGCATGTTATCGACAGAAAATTCTAAAGTGTGATTGAAGTTGAGTGAACAGTAATTTATAAGTTATAAATAGAAAAACAGTAAAAGGATAAATCAAGGGTTTAGAAATAAGGGTAGGGGTTCACCAATTCAGAAGATTGATTCAAACAATATGAAATTGATTGAATGTTAGGCTATGAAAACAATTGCACAATTTTACCCATAACTTTTCTCAAAGCATACAAGAGTATTCAGCTAGAAGAACATCATTTCTCAATGTATGAACTTACTAACCAAATCCATTAAGAACAGGCAACCTCAAGTTCTCACCCTAGCTTAGGATATCTCTACCTCTAGTCCAAGGTGTTCATCTTCTTATAGCATGGACCATATTTCACTCTTCAGTACATCATATGATTCCTAAGATTGCATCTATGGAGATCAAGCATAGAGACAACAATGAGATTCAAGGAAGACAAACATAACACAGAAACTTTCATTTAACATTTAACTATTCATATCATACAAATCATCCCTCAAATGGGCTACATCCCTCACCCTAAATGAGGTTTAGTTCCAGAATATTGCAACAAAAATCATACACATAAGGAAGCTCAGCATTTCAGAAAAAGTAGAGAGAGAAAGTAGCAGAAACACAAGAGTTGTAGTTCCCAATCCTTGGGGAATCCCCAAAATTCCCTATCTTCCTCTTATTTTGTGCCTCCCAAATGTAGTAGTCTTGTTTTCAGTGTCCAGCCCCCTTATTTAGGTCTAAAAAGTGAGTATTTATAGTCCTCTCGTCCCAAGAAACCTAATTTTTCGAAACAGGGAAATGCTGGCCGCAAATGTCCGTTTAATGGACCTTCTCGGGTCAAAAATGGTGAGTTTCTAGAATATGTCCGTTAAACGGACATGTGTGTCCGTTAAACGGACCTTCTCAGGTCTGGAGGTTCCTTCTGCCATGCAATGTCCGTTAAACGGACATGACCCAATCCAATACTTTCATGCCTTTGAGCTTCCATTTGACATAATTTCTTCTTGGAGTCTTCCCAGAAGTTGTAGAGCTAGGAATTCTCTTTGAAATCATCCTTGAGTGGCTTCGATCCGGCATTCACAAGGAAAGTTATGCTTTTTACTCCACAATCTACCATTTGTACCTATCAAGCATCACAATCGAAATGTGAGAGAATTAACTGCATAAAACTTCAAATTCACAAAGAAATAAGTCAAATTAAATCCAAATCATCCCAAAATCATCTACAACGAATTTGACTTATAAAATTCCCCCACAATTAGAGTATTGCTTGTCCCCAAGCAAACAACAGAAAACCCACTATCGAAACCTAAACCGAGTTATTAATTCCACTTTCGTAGGTGTACGGTGACATTTAGCCTATGCCACAAGCCTTTGAACCACTATGTATCCATAATGGAGGAGTTATAGTCTCCTGAGGGTTTACTTAAAATGAATGGTACCCATAAACATTTCTTCTCCATCATTTTACACCTAATTATCACCATAGTTCATTCCAATAAGTCGAATGCATTATAAGTGAGAATTGGACTTGGAAATAAGATCACATAATACCTCATAATTTTTTATCACGCTTCAGTAACAATGAGATTCCATAGTGTTTCACTTAATCAAAATCACATGATAAGAATGAAGTCTCTCATGCAATGTTCATGTCCGCACAAAGTGTTTAAGAGTTACTCTCAATCATCTTCTCATGCATGTCACTTACCATAAGCTTGCAGTTTATCTACTTCTCCACTACTCCCATCTATGGCATGTCCATGAACTAAAGAGGTCTTTAATTCTTAGGTTGTAATGGGGCCATGGGTGAAGTGGGCTATGAACAAAGGGATAGGAATTCAAATATTCAACAATTAGTAGAGCCGACTTTACAGTTCCTACCTTCACATTGGTTTATGGAATTCAACCAACTCTATTTTTAGGGTTTTTTTGGAGTCTGAAGTATACATGCTTTGCTCACAATTGACTCAATTTCTTTTTCTTTGTACTTTTTTTTTCATGCTTCTTGACTTGTTATAACCAATTACCCCCACACTTCTTCCTTTGTATCCCTATCAAAATAAGTAGTGAATGCATAACTTTGATAGCTCTACTAACCATTGAACAAGGGTAAACTTGTTTTTCTTGGCTTAAGGTTCTTTGGAGCAATGGGTTTACAAAGAACATGGCTCAACTACAATCACTAGGCCCAAGGGGTTCACTAGGGGATTGATATATAGAAAGGGTTAGCTATTTGGCTCAAACTCATTCCTAATGCCTTTTATCATTTCCGGGACATACCATAGCATGATTATGTAACCTTGAAGAAATGTGATGCAAGTTCTAGAAGTGGGCATACATGGAAGAGAAAATCATATCTCTCATAAGAAAACAGGATTGAGTGCAATCCTTTAGGCTCAATTTAGCTCACTTGGCTATGTTTTCTCATTCTACAGCACGATCATTCAATCAATTTAACATTACAACATCCCATTGTGATAAGATATGCAATCCAAATTAATTATATTATGTACCCTACTCAAGGTCAATCTCATCCATAATGCAATTAACTCATGGAATGAAAGTATAACGACAATTAGACATAGAAGATGTTAAAGTTAGACAATTAACCCCCCCCCCTCCCACTTAAAAGTCACATTGTCCTTAATGGCATGAAATTGAACAAAGAAAACAATGTAATTAACAAAAAGCAGAGCAAAGGTGAAGAAACCCCCTGAAGAGTGAATTGTCTAATAATCTGTACCTTGAAAATGCAGAGTACCCATCAAAACACAAAATATTGGACTCAAGTATATTGAAATAGGCTAACACAAAATTGTGAAAGAGAGTAAAATAAAACTAAAGTAATTGGTACAGTGTACCACTGGAAAAACAAAAGTAAGGTCTAGATAGAATGCAACATGTGTTTGTGCGATGCAAAAAGGAAAATCCTAAGCCCTAAGCTTCAAGGCTCTGGTGGTGGTGGGTAATGGGCCTCCATGAAAGCCTTCAGCATTGCTGCCCTGCGCCTTTATGAAGTTGTGAGCTCGGCCACTTCGGATTGAAGGCCACGGATGTTGGCTTCCATCTGACGCCAGTGGGGGCATCGGCGGAAGGTGGAGGTGCTCTTGTTCGTTGTGCAGCAAGAGTATCCACGTGGCACCGTGACCGATGCGGATTTACCCATCCATGCAGGGCATTGTTGTTAAACTCGAACTCCTGCATTTTATCAGTTGTAATGACATGCCCCTCATTAGTAAGCGCTACCATTTCATCTCGTTTGATGACCTGAAGCTTATGGAACAATTGACTCAGTAAAACTAGGAAAACGAAAGCCTTGGTGTCTGCCCTGTGGTGGACCACTTGCCACATCGCTATCATCATTAATTTGGCTGTAGCAATGCCCTGGAATTGATCGTCATAGAAGAACAATTTGTCCAGAGTGAATAAGTCTTCAGTTCGGAGATACCCTGAATTACTAGCCTTGGGCAGTACATTATGAGCGAGCACATAAGCGATCAACCTTGGGGCTACGTCCAGGTGCTTGTAATGCACAAAGTAGCATTGATTCGTCCGTCGCCATATGTTGCGAATCCCAAGCCGATCCATAGCTGCCTCTTTAGTCTAAGCTTCATCACAAGAGCAGCTAGGGGTGTTCATGGTAGGGTAACCTGACCCGTTCATAAGTAACCTGAACCTGAACCTGAATGTCAGGTTCGGCAAT
>JAOTAX010000005.1:5742007-5754692 GCA_025629825.1 Erythroxylum guanchezii
TATAATAAATCACATTCCTACCTTGGTTATTCATAATTTATCTCATTTTGAAAAGTTATTTGGTAAGCCTCCAAAATATTAAATCATGTGCCCTTTTAGATGTTCTTGTTTTGTTCTTTTACAACTTATGAACATACAAAATTAGAACTTCATGCTCACCTATATTGTTTCCTTTTCTTTGGTTATGGGTTAGAAAACAAAGAAATTGTTATTGCAATCCTATATCTAACAAATTACGCATTTCTTGTCATATTACCTTATGGGAAAAAATATACCATATCATATTCTCTCTTTTTTTTTCAAATTTCACTACTCTGTCAATAATAAATATTTGTTTTTCACTGAAACCTCAATTGAGTTATTTTCAAGTTTTGATACAGGTAATTCTGATGTTCTCAAGTCATAACCCATCTGCTCCAATTGAATGATTAAAAAGGTATGTATTTCCTTTCAAAAAAAAAAAAGGTATGTATTTAACCCTTTTAAGCTAGTCTTAGATTAATTTGTTGGCATCTCAAATGCTGCTTATTGCTGAGTCACTATTAATGGGGTGCTTGGAAAGGTGTGAATTGAATTTAATAATTCACACGTTTGGAAATACAAAAAATAGATGAATTCAATTCATGCATGTAATTGAAACCCATCTCTTTTATAAATTGAATTCACTCCTCCAAGTATAAGAATTCAATTATATTGAAGTTTGAAGAAGACACCTTTAAATAAAAAATTGTTATTTACTGTGAGTTTATAATCAGACATTCATCAAAGTTTATATATTTATTGTGAGTTTTTATTACTGTGATTGAAGCAAATCATGTGTTCTTTTACTATTAATTAAAAAAGAATTGCATCTTGGAATCATAGAACCATAAGAACATAATAGTCACCATATACAAAAGCAACTTGAATGTTGCATTTCCTTTTCCCTCTTTCAAAATTTTATGAATTTGCGTCCAAGAAAGTTTTTGAAACAAGAACGTTCACATATAGTTCAGGATGTTTCCCAGAAAGTTCTTTTATTTCCTTCCTGTCCATTGCTAAAATTGTACATTGGTAGCCTAACTTACACTCCCTTCCCTGTATATCCATGTCCAATATTCACATTCTAGACGAGAATACTAGTTTAACTGCATACAAATGGAAAACGAGGACAAGACTTATAAATGTATTTACAAAAGTCTTGGACCTTTACATTGTCAATTACAATTGATCTTGCTTTAGTTCCACTTCATGAACCCTATTCAGTGACTCCTCAAAAGCTTGTAGTGCTACACTATAATGGTCTAGAGAAATTACCCCTTCTTCCACAACTTGCAAGGCACTTCTATATAATTGATTAAACCATTGCACACGGTCGGTAGCATCAACCCGACTGGAGCAGTGATCTGGAATATACAAACGTTTGTAATCCTTTTTCCATCGTGACAATATGTACTTGGAAGGTATCTCCTCCACTCCGTTAAAGTTAAGAACACACAGCGCATGCCGACACAAGTACCCGTAGAAGTTGAAGCAGCTGCAAATGCATCGAACCTCTGCAGCACTTCTGTTGTACAGCACTTCATAATCTCTTATTTCCCTTCGATTTCCTTCGCCTAAAAGACGCTCCTTGACCAAAAATATAATAATCGGCCCATCAATGTGAATCTGTGTTGTGCTAAAACAAGAGTACATCTCTTCCACCTCAAATTGGAACTTCTTAAATATTTCTCTAGTGTACACCTTTGACAGCTGCAATTCGAAAGAACATCTGGTTTTCAAAATGGGGCCTGAACTTCTTGATTCAATATCTGCAAGAGTTTCTTCCTTGTGCTTCTTGTGGAGAGCTAATTCATACTTATCAAGGAATTCTTTCAAGGGAGTTTGTTTGTGCACATATCTCTCAAAAAAGGGACTCAGGATTTCACCTGGCCGAGCAGCAGACATTCCAGCAAAATAGGTATCTTTCAAATAAACAGGAGCCCATCGAACTCTATCTTCATATAGAGATCGAAGCCATTCATGATCACCAACTCCAAATCGCTGGACCATAAAGCCCCATGCTGCTTCAAATTCAATCACCTTTAGAGTTTCATAAACTGCTTTCATCAATGACTTCCTGATGGCGTCATAGTTTCGTAATCCCCCAAGTTTTTCTGGTACTCTCTTCATGATGTGTGACAAGCCAAAACAATGATGAGATCTAGGAAATGTCTCTGCAACTGCAGTCTGCAAAGTTTGACTTCTGTCTGTAATTATAGTCTGTGGATTGAACCCAGCCACACATGTATGCCATGCCTTGAGCAACCAAACATAAGCTTCAGTCGTCTCCCCAGCAAGCAGCCCACAACCAAGTAAAACAGATTGGCCATGCTGGTTCACTCCGACAAGTGCCACAAGAGGGATCTCATATTTGTTTGATAGACATGTAGTGTCAATATAAACAACATCGGAAAAGTAACCACACGAGGCTCTGGACCTAGCATCAACCCAGAACACATTTCTCAAATGCCCTTCATCATTAAGATCCATTAAATAAAAGAAACTTGGGTTAGTCAATTGCATACGACAGAGGTAGTTATGAATAGCTTGTGCATCCCCCCTTTTCAGGTTCAATTGATTGGGAAACTCTGAGGATTTCCTTACTTCTCTTGCATCAGAACTTGAATTTCCACTATTTGCACCTGCATCTATGACAAGTGCACGGTACAACTTAATAGTGCGTACTTCTGCATCGGAACTCGTATGTGATTTCCTTTTGTTTCCACTTCCTATCTTCTTAACTGGTTTGTAGATCTTAGCACCTAGCAAGTGGTTATGCTCAAGTGTAACTTCTAGCACCCTCCACCTCTTTGAGTCTACTAACCTCATCCTTATCATAGCAGGACAACCAGTTCTTGTTTCCTTTCTTAATCGGTTCACATCTTTTATTCTTTTGAAACCCTGGCTGCTGCAACAAAGAACCGCACCATACTTCTCTCTGCTATTTCTCTTGAACCATGAATTCTTCACTCTAACACGGAAGCCCATTTCCTTAGCGTAACAATTATAATAATTATACGCATCTTCATAAGACTCGAACTCCATTCCAACAGCAGGTGCAACAAACTCTTTTCTTTCATCAGGTACACCATATGGGTCATCTGATCCTATTTTCCCACCGTCCATTTGTTTTTTATTATCATTCACTTTGTTGTCCGGCACCAGCTCATTGCTGCAGGGGGCTTCTGCCATCTACTGAACAAAAAAGATTCACATAGTATCATCAGCAGACAGAGGACATGGAAGATATCTAAAAACGTAGCAGATTCCTATAACACGTTGAAATCAGGTAATATCAAGTCTTTAAAAAGCCCCCTTGAAACCTTATTGATAACATATCCTCCAGCCTAATTTCTGTGGTAGATTAATTGTAAAATAACACTGTTAATGACTGGTAAATACAACCACCAAATTATCTAGTCCCCTTGAATAACCACTTTGATCATAATTACAGTCTAATACTGTAATTCCAGAAAGAAGAAGAGCATCAAAATTAATAATAGAAAAGGCGAAGGAGTGATAATTCAAAATGTAAACTGCCTCTGAACCTCTCTCAGCTCCCAAAATTAGTCAATCTCGAACAGTCTCTCAAATTTGCCAATTGTGGATCAAAGACTAATTCACCAAGTCCAATGCTATTCAATTCCACAGAATTCCTCTACTATTTCGAATAACCAAACATACAATCACATCAAAGTTAATGCCTTCAATTTTCTTTTTTGGGCAAAACCCTAAATCAAGATAAAGAAACACAAAAACTAAGCAAATTACAAGGAAGGCCAGAAAAATCACTTACATTTACGAACTTTTTGGTTCTACGTTGGAGAGGATCAAGCGACTCTGGTAACTGGGGCGGCGATGCGACGGTGACGGCGACAGTTTTACGTGGCACGTTTCAGTGCTTGTTTTCTGTAAGCCAGAGAACTCGACGGGTGACTTTAGAATTTCCATGGGTTCGATCCTCTATGACCAGTGGCCAGTGCTTAACAATAGGCCCGTTATGACTGCGTGACATCATCACAAAGGATCTCTGTTGTAATTATTGGCGTTGATTTAAATTTTATTCATATATGTATAAATTATAATAGATAAATATAAACATGCGGAAAAAATTTAATAAAATAAAATTAGAATATTGAAACGGACTTCACGTGTCGTCCTAATGTGATGCTATTGGAACAAGAATTAACTATTTCACATTTTAGCTATACATACAGTAGTACTTAATTTTATAAATAAAAATTTTATTATCTATTTTTAACATACATTAATTTTAAAATAACTAAAATATATAAAAATATTTGAATTTATGATAACTATATGTATAACTTTAATATTGTAAAATTACTTATAATATTAATTAAAGTATGTAAGGTGTTTCAAAAAAATTAAAGTTCTAATAATTAACTATCTTTGACATTTTTCAATTTATTTTAATTTTATTGTTAGAATTTATATCTTAAAATCCTTTTCTTTAAATTTCAATTAAATAATAATAATAAAACACGTGAACTAATCATATGTTATTAATATGGTAACTCCATTCAACACTTAAACTCTACCTAAATCAACCAAATTTACCCTTAAATTGTTAATTTAAGGTATGGCTAAAATAATTCTTTGATATTCAAAAATTTTAAATATCAAAGAATTATTTTTTTAATTTTTTAAAACTATAGAGAAAATTTATGGCCAATGTAATATGTTCTAACTTGGAAAGCAAATGTTAGAATGCCTCCGGTGGCAAATGGAGCTAGAAAGAAGAAGCTGTTTCTATGACTTATAATTCTACATCTGAAAATTATACATGCTTGTCTGCTACAAGCCGGACATTATTCAACGATTCTTTGAATGCTTGCCAAGCAACCATTGAGTGACTTTGGGATGTCATCCCTTCCTCAACTACTTGCATTGCTCGTTTGTACAAATGATCAAACCATTGAACTGGGTTAGCAATATCCACATTGTTAGACCCAAAATCCGGTACATAAAGACGTTTAAAATCCTTCCTCCACCGTGCAAGAATATACTGGAAAGGTACTTCCCTCACCCCATTGTAGTCTAAAACACAAAGTGCATGTCGGCAAAGGTAGCCCTTAAAGTTGAAACAATTGCAAATGCATCGCACTTCTGCCCCTGTTTTATCATACACAACTTCAAACTTCCTCACGTCATTTGGATCCTCCTCACCTCCTTTTTCTTTAACCATGTATGTTAAAATTGGTCCGCTGGCATGTACTTGTGCTATGCTGAAACAAGAGGACATCATCATTATCTCATCTTGAAACTTCCTGAAAATATCGTTGGTATACATCCCAGAGAGCTGCAATTCATAATAGCCAGTTGTCTTCAACAAGGAACTTGAATCCCTCGACTCAATATCATCGATAGCTTCCTTCTGATGTTTCTTTTGTAAAACTAGTTCATAAATGTCAAAGAACTCTTTCAAAGAAGTCTGTTGATGCACAAAACCATCAAAAAAAGGACTCATGGACCCACCCTTTTGGAAACAGGATAACCCAGCAAACATAGTATCCTTGGAGTAAATTGGAACCCATCGCTCTCGATCTTCATAAAAAGTTTGAAGCCATTCATGATCTGCAATTTGAAAATGTTGAACCATACTTTCCCAAGCCATTTCAAATTCCTCCACTTTTAGAGAGTCATAAATGGTCGTATTCAGCATCATCTGAAATGCCTCACAATCATGTAATGCACCCAAGTTTTTGAGGATATTCTGAACAACATTTGACAAGCAAAGGCGATGGTGAGCCCTGGGAAACACCTCTGCAATTGCATTTTGAATTGCCTTACATTGATCAGTAATAATAGTTTGCGGAGGACGACCAATCATACATGTAAGCCATGATCTGAACAGCCACATATAGGTTTCATATGTGTCATCTGCAAGTAAGGCACAACCAAGCAGAATTGAATGCCCATGGTGATTTATTCCAACAAAGGCAAAAAGAGGAACCTCGTATTCGTTTGACAAGTACGTTGTATCAAATATGACAACATCTCCAAAGTAACCATATGCAGCTCTAGACCTAGAATCAACCCAAAGCACATTCCGGAGAAACCCCTCATCACTAAGATCCATCAAGTAGAAAAAGTTGGGATTAGTAAGCTGAACCCAACAAAAATAATTGTGGATGACTTGATCATCTCCCTTATGAAGTTTTAATCGCTTGGACGTATCAACTTGGTGGCTGCCATCTCCCTCGTTAGAATTTGAACCCAGAATATCTGGGGCAGTTGTTCTATATAATTTGATTGTTCGCACTTCTACATCAACAGTTGGTTCTACCTTTCTTTTACACCCAGCATCCATTTTCTTGTGTGACTTTGAATTTTGGGCTCTCTCCGGATCAAATAAGTGATTGTGATCAAGCTTAACCTCATCAACCCTCCACCTGTTAGTCTCCACCAATCTCAATCTTATCATAGCCAGACAACCAGTTCTTGTTTCCTTTCTGCGGCTATTTGCTTCTTTAACAGTCTTAAAACCCTCACAGTTGCAGCATAACACTGCACCACGCTTCTCCTTGCTGTTGCGTTTTGTCCAGGAAGACTTCACCCGTATGGCAAATCCCAATTCTTTAGCATAGCTGTTATAATAATTGTAAGCATCATCATATGAGTCAAACTCCATGCCCACCACAGGTGGAGGATAGTCCTTGCCTTGACATTCACCATTTTGACCACCTACTGTGGTTGTGTCATCTCTATATTCAGCAAGATCATTGTCTCTAATATCAAGAATTTGCTTACAGTTTCTCTTGAGGCCATTGCCTTCAGACTCGAGATCATCACCATCAATCTCAACATCGTTATCTCCCATCTCATGGTTGTCATCTTCAATCTCAAGATTGTTGCTCTCTAACTCAATGTCATTTCCCTCAATCTCGATATTATTTCCCTCACTATCAAGGCCACTGTCCTCAATCTCAAGGTCATTGCCCTCAATGTCAAGACCATTGCCGTCAAATTCAAGATCATCACCTTCCTCTTCAAGCACTTGGTCACTGTTTTGAGAGCCCTCTTCAATCTGAAAAGTAAGAAACAAAAGAGCTCCAGTGAAGTCCCTTGTTTTTTTTGGGTCAACAAGCCTAAAATTCAAGTTACATAAATTTTTAATCCATTTTTACCACATTTATGGAAAGTTTAGCAAATGAGAGTTTTAGAAACTACAGCTTTCAATACTGCTTCATAATCATGAAATGTTTAACTTATGAAATTTTGTGACTTATAAAAGTCAGAATCCTTCACATAGGTGTTTGTTCTCCTAAATGACTTGCCACAGTGTGCACGGATATTTAAGAGCCTTCAGCTGGTTTCGTGAGTCCACGACCGTCATCCCAAGTATAAGATTATGATGCTTAGCAATTATAAGGACACCCATCCTCACTATCACTAGTATTCCTTACCATTGCTTCCAATTCCAAGTCCAGGCCCCTAACAACCTAAAGATTCATTAGGCTATATACTCATGCCACATGAAGTCAAACGAAACTCCACCCATGCCCAAACTTCACTGTTAATCCAGGCCACTCAAGATACCAAACTACCTTTATCCACAAAACTTAAACCACCAAAACACTAAACAGCCGCAATAACTTCTCAATCTAATTCCCCATTCCATCAACTCAATAATCGGCAGAAGTGAAACTCAAGACTCGAACTTTTGAAATTTATAACTCCTTACCACACCCACAATGAACGAAATCGAAACCAAACATTGCAAACGCGAATTTCTTTAAACCTTAAACTCTATCCCTATTCACTTCAACGATAAAAAAGCATGGCAAACGCGAGAAAAACAGACCTCAATCATGGCCATTCGCAACCGTTTTCTTCATGAATCTACTCCATCGAATTAAAGTTTGAAGCTTTCAATTTTTGATCGCCGGAACCTCCCCCGTCGTCTAAGCTAAATCCACCGCCGGTCTCCTTTTATGAATATGAACAAAAAAAGAGAGAGAGAGAAAGGGGTAAATCTGGAGTGTGACGCAGGCCTAATGTAAGAGAGGAGCCTGAAGGTTCTTCGCGCTTGCCATTGGCTAACTAGTTCGTGCTTTTCATTTTTTTAAAAAACAAAAAATAAGGGGCTTGGACTTAGGGGATAAGATTTTCTGTCTAATTTTATCGTATCCTATTATATCTCATATATCTCAGCTATTTATTTATGTAGGTCTCGTGTTTATTTATGTAAGATCCACACAGAGCTCACAAAAATAAATAGCTGAAATTTACGAGACATAATAAAATACCATAAAACTGAACAAAAGATTTAGACTTGAACTTTGGACGGTTGGAGCACCCTACGTCGTTATAATATTGCATTATTTATTTTTGTTTATATATTTGTATGAAGGTAAAAAAAATATGAATAAAATTTAATAGAATATGATAAAATTGATTAATGAAACCTAGAATGAAATATGTAAATTTGTTTTTTCTTACTTATAAAATAAAATAAAATATTAAATCTCAACTTAATATTTTAAATTTTAACAAATTTTAATAAATTTTTAAATTACTAATTTTTATGTAAATTATATACTTTTAATTTTTTAAATTATGTTCCTTTGCTTAAAAACAACCGATATTATTTTAAGATTATGTATTGTTGAAATTCTCTTAATTTTACATGTGGGCTAAATTTTTACTTAATTATTATTATTGCTAAAAATTTGAAAGTATAATTAAATTTCTCAAAATTAAATTCGAATGAATTCTAACATTTTTTATTTGCTCAAAATTAAAAGAAAAAACTTCGAAATAGTCAAAAGTCAATGAAATACAACAACAGAAAAGGGCATCTAAAATAACGTGCGACTCAAATTGGACGGGTACAACTAATCTTGACGTGTCGGCAAGGGCAAAGACGTCCATAAGCACACGTAAAACCTAGGTCAGTGGGTGATTTGGTAATTTCAACCCTCGCAGGACCTCTATATAACAAAGCATCCTCTAAGCCCTCCCATCACATTTCTCTAATCTTTTCGTAGCCAAACGCGTCGATCTTCTCTCTCTCTCTCAAGGTGTGTTTGCTTTCTTTGTTTGGGTTAAGAGAACGGTGTTTTTGATTTCGATTCTAAGATCTGCGATTCTTTGATGATGTTATTGTGTTTTGTTGAGTTGATTTGACTTATAGATCTGTCATCTTTTGTATGTTGCTTTGATCTGTTCGAGTTTTCTTCACCTATTGGTTATGTTCTCCGATTATGAGTCGGACGTTCTTAACCTCTCAACATAGTTCGATTTTTCAATTCTTAGTTTTGGGTGGCTCCTTTTTCTGTTTAGATCTTTTTTTTTTTAAAGTTTGTGATCCGCGTCAATATGGTTTCTTTTGTTCTTTAGTATTGTGTTATTCTTCGTCCGATTTATATCCTTTATCGATAGATCTGATGGGCATGATTGCAACTTGTGAAACATGTGCCTTGTTTTCAATTTGTCATATGATGTTTATGACTTATATTTCCGATTGGGCTTTTAGGGTGTAGAATTGTGATTCTTTTTGTTGTCTTCTAGGATTATTTATGAACCTCTCAAAAATCCTCCTTTGTTTTTTGTTTTTTGAAATGAATTTATGAGATCAATAAACCAACGTACCAAAATTGACTTGTTTTCGTATAGATCTTGATGTTTTCCCGTGTGTGAAAATTTTGTGTGGGTTCTTGTCTGAAGCATCTTGTGTTTCGAAGAAAACATGCTGATGTATTAAATGTTTGGGTGTTTGGTTATGGGTGTGGATTATAAATATTTATATGTGGTATCCTTTGATCTAACAGATGCAGATTTTCGTTAAAACCCTGACCGGCAAGACAATCACCCTCGAGGTTGAAAGCTCAGACACCATCGATAATGTCAAGGCCAAGATTCAAGACAAGGAAGGCATTCCTCCTGACCAGCAGAGGTTGATTTTTGCTGGAAAACAGCTTGAGGATGGCCGCACTCTTGCGGATTATAATATTCAAAAGGAGTCGACCCTTCACTTGGTTCTCCGGCTTCGAGGAGGCATGCAAATATTTGTCAAGACCTTAACCGGCAAGACAATTACCCTAGAAGTTGAAAGTTCTGACACTATTGATAACGTAAAGGCCAAGATTCAGGATAAAGAAGGCATCCCACCGGACCAGCAGAGGCTGATCTTTGCTGGCAAACAGCTCGAGGATGGTCGCACCCTGGCAGATTACAATATCCAAAAGGAGTCCACCCTGCACTTGGTGCTTCGACTTCGAGGTGGCATGCAGATCTTTGTGAAGACTCTAACTGGAAAGACAATTACTCTTGAAGTTGAGAGTTCCGACACCATTGATAATGTGAAGGCCAAGATCCAAGATAAAGAAGGCATCCCACCTGATCAGCAAAGGCTGATCTTTGCTGGAAAGCAGCTTGAGGATGGTCGCACCCTGGCAGATTACAACATTCAAAAGGAATCCACCCTCCACCTAGTCCTCCGTCTCCGAGGTGGCATGCAAATCTTTGTTAAGACCCTCACTGGCAAGACAATAACCCTGGAGGTTGAAAGTTCAGACACAATTGATAATGTCAAGGCCAAGATTCAGGATAAGGAGGGCATCCCACCAGACCAGCAAAGGCTGATATTTGCTGGAAAACAGCTTGAGGATGGTCGCACTCTGGCAGACTACAATATACAAAAGGAATCTACCCTTCACTTGGTTCTCCGTCTGCGAGGTGGAATGCAAATTTTTGTTAAGACCCTAACTGGCAAGACTATCACCTTGGAAGTTGAAAGCTCTGACACAATCGACAATGTGAAGGCCAAAATCCAGGATAAGGAGGGCATCCCACCCGACCAGCAGAGGCTGATCTTTGCAGGAAAGCAACTTGAGGACGGTCGCACCCTCGCTGATTATAATATCCAGAAGGAGTCCACCCTTCATTTAGTTCTCCGTCTGCGTGGTGGTATGCAGATTTTTGTGAAGACGCTTACAGGAAAGACTATCACCCTGGAGGTTGAGAGCTCTGACACGATTGACAATGTCAAGGCTAAAATTCAGGACAAGGAGGGTATTCCACCGGATCAGCAGAGGCTGATTTTTGCTGGGAAGCAGCTCGAAGATGGAAGGACCCTTGCCGATTATAATATCCAGAAAGAGTCCACGTTGCACCTTGTTCTCCGCCTTCGCGGTGGATTCTGAGCTCTTATTGATATTGTGTTTTCGTGGATGTTTATGTTGCAGCTTGAATAAGTGTTATACAGACACTAATATGGTCCTTTAATTCTTTTTATGGCTTTTTAAACTGTGACTGTTGTGTGAATGGCCTGTTAAGGTCATAGCTATTGTGATATGTGTGATATATAGTGATGGAAGGACAATGTTCTAATACGAGCCTTGCCTTTGTTTTGTAGTTTTTATATCTTATGCGACCCAATCTTTACATCAAGATATTAAATATCAACCTGTGAGCCGATTCCAAATACCAACCAATGAAGCCTTAGTTGATAACTGATACTTGTTAGGTTCAATCCAAATCGCTTCTCGCTATTAACATCAACGCAAAAGGTCACCAAGTGACACTTGAAGGAATATAATACAGATGTCCACTCGGTTCCACCTTCCAGACCACAAAAGTATCAAACATGGCAACCGAGTGATGATAGGCTAATAACAGTGTCAATATTTGTAAAATCAAAAGCTGACCAAAACTATGCTCCACATGGCGAAGTCATCTACTCAAACTTTTTTTGACCTATTGTTTCGAGTGCTTAGTTTCCTCGTAGATGTCAGATCTTCCTTGGCTTGTTTAGCGGTTGTTGCTTTTCTTCTCTTCTTCATTTGACTGCCACCTTCATCATCATTTGACCCGGAATAATATCCTCTTTTAGAGGGCTTCTTATTCCGGCCTTCAGGCTTCAACTCTCTCTTTTTACTAGCCCTTTTAGCGCCTCCCTCTTCCTCGCTCACAGATTCATCTGAACCAACATCATTGTTTTCCTCTTCTTCTTGACTCTCAGTTTTGCCTTTTGAACCCTTCTTGACACGCCCTTTAGGCTTCAAGTCTCTCTTTGCTTGTACCCTTTCAACATTCTCCTCTTCCTCACTTAGTGACTCACTGGCACCATCCTTTTCGACATCTTTACCACCTCTTTTCTTCTTTGTAGGCTGTTTCTTGGCTTCCACTGCTTTTGTAGCTTGGTTTCCGGTTAGCTTTTGCAACTCTGGTACGTAGGCTGTTGTCTAAATCCAAACATAAAATAACTCGAGAATTCTACACAAATTTGCTATTTATATCTACTTCTATGAATCCACAGAAGAAGAAATAAGTCCTTTAAATAAACCACTAAATAGATAAAAAGTGAGGTAATACAACATACCCTACCACCAGCAGTTATGAAATCAATTCTTTTTCCTGCCATAACCAAAAAACAAAGCATCAATGTTTCTGTGCATGGCAATTAGTTTTAATAGATGGACAAGAAGGGTATGCAGTTTCTTATTTTCCCTTCGGAGGTAATAAAGAGTGTTTGAGAAAAATATAAATAGAAGGGATGAGGCTCATATATGGCCAAACCACAGGAGGAGATATCGTGTAAGGTGAAGAGCCAACCCTCAACGAAAGCCTTCCCAGGCTTCTTTTCTCGGAAATGAAAAATCCAATTACTGGGGTACTGACTACTATCTGCCCCAAC
>JAOTAX010000005.1:5754792-5769438 GCA_025629825.1 Erythroxylum guanchezii
ACGAAAGCCTTCCCAGGCTTCTTTTCTCGGAAATGAAAAATCCAATTACTGGGGTACTGACTACTATCTGCCCCAACCTCTACTGCTTTTTCAATGACCTGTAAAAGTGATTTACCTTTTGTCATGATCACTCAAAATATTATCTTACCATTTACTTTCCCAGGCTTTTTTCCCCATCGAGAATGAAACAACCACTCGAGAGGGAATTGACTGGATTCAGCATCAACTTCAACCGCATAATGAACCACCTACATATTGATTCCTCTATTTTTGCATGAAAATTGAATGCCTTTACAAATCAGATTTTGAGTTTCGCAATGAGACTCCAGACTGGATATAGCATAAGTGTCCTACCTCCTTAATACAATCACGTAAAGTGACACAGCTTTCTTTTGACATACTAGAAGCAATCTGCAGTGGATGAATCCTCGCCTGTGATTAGAGTGAAAATATGAGACCAGTAGCATGCTTTGATATTTGAGTTACAAAATGGCTACAAAGTGAAACATCCCTCATAAGAAGGAAGCTTTCTGATGAAAAATTTTTGGACAATGTAAATCCTTAAAAACATAAACTGGGATGCTTGGAGGGCAATATCTTTCTAAAGAATTTCCGTTTTTCCCTAACTGAAACATGTTCTAGCCTAGTGAACCTACTAAATTTAAGATGAACAAGCATAGTAACTAGATACCAGAAAAGATAGGATTATCCAGTTGCATTTAGATCCAATCTGTTCATGCTTTATATCTAAATGCACTTCAACAGCTCATTTAATCCATAAGCATTTTAAAGAAATGTTATTCCCTTGAAAGTCCAGTCAGCCCTTCATGAAGATGAGTCCCTTTTAGAAATAGAAGGTAGAGGAGAAGAATTAAGATAATTGAAGCCACCACTTTCACCCACACCTAAAAATAGTTAGTAAACATGCAATCGTGCAACCAAATCAATAGCCAAACTATTATGGTAAGTGTTGAAATCTTGAGTACAACCACAAACAAAGAACTAAAGGTGCTAAGTGAGGATTAAATTTATTGACCTGGTACAGCACTTCATCTGCAACCCAATTGCCGATGCCAGAAATAAAACTCTGTGAACATAAGCACAGTTAAAGGCAAAGATAATAATCAAGGGATGCTTTGAAATGACCATAAAGTTAGTCACAGAGAATTCTAAAGCCATCTAACTGAACAACTGAATTTTGAGGGCTCATCTATAACAAATGACTATCTGATAGCTTCCTATGGCAAAAGAGGATGCATCTAACGGATGGGGACTTAAAATGGTCATCTCAGGACCACTAATGATAGAATTTAAAGCAACTATAACTTCAAAGACAATTTCTCTAACACGTATCAATAGAGGTACACACACAAAAAGAATGCTTTGGTAGATGATAAATTTCCTACAGCTACATAATCTACGGAAACCCAATATCCCAATATTTGAGGTCAAGTTTATGCCCCAGAGCAGAGAGTTAATAAGTTAAGAAAGGATCATGTACCGTGTTATCTTGTAAATAACATGAACATGCATATGGATTATGATGAAATAAATGGAAACTTTTCAATCTAGGCTAGTCCTATTTCAGCAAACATTCGTGGCTTTCCAAAGCTGCCTGAACTGCCTCTCTCAATAATTACCACTTCTTAATTCTTTTATCGTTAGTCCTCGAACAGTAACATTTTAGCTTTTTAGTGACACCTGCTTACAGTATAACACCCATAACCCATTGGTTATATTTAGCCAGAGCATTTTGGAAAGGAGAAGTTAAGGAAACCCATGTATTTCATAGATCTCCATGCTCATATGTTACACTTATATTACAGCATGTCCAAATTGGAGGTTAAAGAGCAAGATGTTTAACCTGGTCCAGTAATAGAGCTTTGATTGCAATTTTCTTCTTGCGTAGAGATTCATAAAATTCATCAGCTGTCATTAACTCCAAAAGTGCATCAGGGCCAAGTTCAGATATTGGGGGAACGGAAGTGGGCTGTACCAGAAAGGATTAAGAAAAAATAAGTATTGTGTACATTTCAACAGAGAAGCACAGAAATGGAACAAAATAAATGCTTGGGAATTAAAATCAAATACATCTTGGAGCAAGCGAACTTTAGCAAATCTCCTCTTGTCAGTGAAAGACAGCTCCAGACCATCATCTAGCTGCATGAGTACCAAAATTCTTCAATTGGTGGAAATGCGCACTGGTTTCAGATTTTACATGCATAAACATATATAATTTCAAGTTCATGGTTATATAGACACTTCTAAATTTCCACATCCATTCACATAAACAACCCATGTAATCCATGAGACACATTGAAAAAGAAAATTCATTCAATCTATTAAAACATGTTCTTACTTCGATAAATATCTTTGAATATTTGGAAGGCCACTCGTCGTTGTCCTTCACAGCAGACCTGAAGATCATAGATTAGCAGCCAGTTAATATCAGAGATACATCGCATCACTGAAAATGCAAAGTCCCACAAACAACCATTTTGAAGTATTGCATACCTGGCTAAAAGACCACAACTTAGTATCAAAGAATAATTGATAATTGAAAACCTGTATACCTAATAAGGAGAAAACATAATTGCACAATATTTCCAACCTATCTTACTATTTCAAGAGAGAATTTTCAACGGTTCTGCAACAATACTTCTAGGATAGTAGATTGCATAAGAAAGAAATTTCACACATGCAATCAATACAGGAATATACCTTGGCTGTTAAACAAGGGGAGAGAGAAAAAAGTTGAATGTACTAGTTTCAAATTCTAAAACCCGATTCCATAAATCAACTCAATTAGCAAGCACAATTTCTTTAGTACAAAAGCATTGTTCGAACATGAGGTGTTCAGGGCAATGTGCGCACACAAAATTTTGCGGATATGACTCACCTCTTGTACTGGGTAACAGCAACCCCCTTAATGTATATAGCACCCGCCATCCCTGAAACAAATTCTCAATCTTATAAGCAAATATAACTAGCAAAACATAGGCTATAGTTCAACATTGGCTACATACGCTGATGAACTCGTGAACCTAAGTTTGAAGCTCCCGAAAAATCATCAAGTAATCAAGGAAATAAGAAAAATTGAAAAAAAAAACTTGAGCTTTCTAACAATTTTATAAACTTGCAACAACTCCAACCCACAGAGCCTTACTTCCCAACAAAGACGAAAAAGGGCATGAGATAAAGGAACGAAGACGTACCTTTTAGAGAAAAAAAATGGATTAAAAAAAAGATGGCTATTTCATAAATGACAGCAAAAAGTGAAGCAAACAAGAAGAAAGTAGCAAGTCGGTTTTGAGACAATCGAGAACCATACCGAACTGAAAGGTAGGGAAAGGAGGGGAATCAAGTTGAAGCCAGAGATTCTTGCCCTTACGAAGAGCCGAGATTAGGGTTTTGCCAACGAGAGCGACCTCGAAATCGGACGGAGACACGCCGTCGATGACTTTGGAGTCATTTGCTACGATGGCCTTTTTGATCCTCTTACCCAAGCAGTTCTGCTCTATGGCTCTCCTCGCCGCCTCCACCTCCGGCAGCTCCGGCATTGTAGATTCGTCCGCCGGCGAGTGTGTTGTGGGTTTTGGCGCCAGAAAAGGCGTAGAAACTAGGCAGTATAATGGGTCACAGACTCACAGTGGGTTAATATGTGTTGAGTTTTTCTTTTTTTTGCCGCGGGTGTCACAGGAGTCCAATCTTAGGAAGGCGCCTTTACTCTTAAATTAATTCTCGTTTAAATCGGATTAGTCGCGGGTTAAACAGATTTTTTCATAATATAAAATAAATTCATAAAATCTTCACTTTCATAATATAATACTTGAATTTTAATTTTTTCACAATATTAATTATAAATAAAGTTTATAGTATAGTATTATTAAAATCTGATTAAACTTTAAAAAATATTTAATCCAACTCAAATGGCTTCCATAAGTGAAGGGTTGAGTGACAGCCCAATTACCTAGTGTTGCTGCCTGATTGAAAAAACAGAATCATATTCTTGTCCAACTTTGTCGATTGCTCAGAGTTGCTCTCGTATTGTCCTTCTTGCCCCGTGTGAAGGCTTACGAGATATGTGACTGCTTGCCGTAAACGCTAGTTTATTGTATGTTAATTGCTCATTATAGAGGAAATCATAACGCAGATAGAGTTGTATGTTACGCAGATAGAGTTGACTAAAAATGCCGCCAGCAGAAACTTAACTAAGACCAATTCACATTCTCAAACCATATATACATATATATATGGTTTGAGAATGTGATATATGGTTTGAGAATGTGAATTGGTACATATATATATATATGGTTTGAGAATGTGATATATGATTTGAGAATGTGAATTGGTCTTAGTTAAGTTTCTGGTGGCGGCATTTTTATATATATGTATGAATTGAATGAGATTTAATATGCCTATTCTTAATCTTGGTCAACCTTTTTTTTGAAATTGGGATTAATTAAAGGGATAATTCAACATTACAGTTGAGAGTGTCTAATAAAAAAATCGATGGCCTATCCTCCCTATATCTATTGGGATATCGAGTAGCAGCTTTAGCTAACATGTAGGCTATCCTATTAACATGCTTAGGAATCCAGGTAAAAGTAAAGGATCGAAATTTCCTAGCTGTGTCTTTGCACTCGGCTATAATCACTCCCAACTCATTAATGCCTATGCTAAAGCCATGGAACCGTTAGACCAATTGAAGGCAATCGGTCTCCACCTCCACCAATATAACTCTGGTGTATATCAATCAAGATAGAGCTTCTTTAAAAGCTATAGCTTCCGCAGTAAAAGGGGTGTAATATAAGCGGAAAAATTTAAAAAATATTTAATAAACTGACCCCTTTGATCCCTTAAGATTACGTCATATGACTTTGTCCCCTGCGCCTCGTGAACTGCGGCATCAATATTACACTTTACAGCTCCATCAATTGACCTAACCATCAAATTACTGGTGCATCCACCCCTAATGGTATACCGGCATCTCTCGTCTGGTCAACTTATTCAACAACGGGGTGCATTCATTTATCTTTTGTCTCGGTGGCCTTTGACTAGAAACTTAATTTATAGACCTTGGCCAAATCATTACTTTAAAGGTTCTTCCATAATTGACTAACTATTATTTTAATTTGAATCTTCCCCTTAATTAAGGATGACAAATCTTAAATCTAGGATATGTTTTTAATTAAATATTATGATTAATTTAATTTAATTGTTTTGACTTAGGTTAAATTATTAAGATTGACTTTGAATTCATCTTATTTTTAAATTTTTTTAAATTTTGAATTATTTAAATTTTAATTAACTCAAACTATATTCGTCAATTTTGGATCAAATCATATTTTTAAAATTTATTCAATATTTAATCAAATTTATAACGGTTTAATATCGGTTGGACTTTTTAAACTATAAACCTCTTGTCTTATCGTTTTGATCTCCAACTTGATTTTTAAACCATTGATCGAAAAAGAAAATGGTATCTTACTTTTTTTTTAAACCAAATCCAAAACTTTTAATTTTAATTAAAAAAGCTTGTGCAATTGATGTGCGTTGCAATTTTTATGGCAACCAAGAAGTGGTCAGACTATGTGTCAAATATAATGTTGGTTGATTTCATTGACATCTTTATTAAAAAAAAAAAAAAGACTCGTACAATGTACACTTCTTTTTCTTTCAAATTAATAAAACTTACATTTGAGATTCAATACAGAATGAAGCATAGAATCACAAATTTGATTACTTAGTAGTCTGTTGTTATGTCATTATTGGAATCAATTTTAAGAAAAACAAAGCTTAATCAAATATTTTAGGCTTGAGTGCATGAGCACGTGTTACTATAAAATATAACTTTATATTAATATCACATAGTGCCCTAAAAATGTAACATTGGAGACAATTTTGTATATACATTTAAAATTTAATTGCATATTTGTTACAATCGTAAATATTAAATGACTAATTAGGAATCTAAATATTATTAATTTTAACAAGATTATAACCTTTTATTCAAATAATTTGATTTATACCGATTTTCTAGACTTTGATTGTATTGGTGTGATGAACTTCTAAATGTATAAAGTATAAAATGTCTTATCATGAGAGTAATTTCTTTCCACACCCTTCATATATCAAATATGTTTTCCCACAGTCAAATATACTTCTCAAGTTTTTTCGTATTGAAACTAAGGGGGCGCTTGGTTTATAGAGGGTAATAAGAATGAGAATAGGAATAAATATAGTGAGGAATGGGAATGGATATAATCATTATAATTATGGTGGTTGGTTAAGATGAAAGAATGATTACCATTACCATTGATAGTGGTTGGTTTGTTAAAAATGTTAAGTATATTTTAAACAATTATTTTTAATTTATGCACCCTAATTATAATGACAAAATATTTAAAATCAAGTATATTGCAATTTTTCCTTTTCGATAGCTCTTGAAGAAAAATATTTAAAATCAAGTATCTTAATCGATTACATCTTGAATAATATTTATTATAAATAAAGTAGAATAGTAATGAATTAATACTCATCAACTCGAATATTTATATCACGAAATCAGTAATATTTTATCTAAAGCATAAATTTAGGAACTTTTTGGTTCTATTTCATCTTATATAATTTTTAGTTTTAGTTTTAGTTTTAGTTTTAATTTTCTTTTAGATAAAATCAAAATTTTGTTTGGTTGTTAAGGTTAATATATTCATATTTTTATTACTGATAATGATTATATATTAGATAAACTTAAAAATAAAGTATGATTAATTAATTTAATTTGTTTTAATCTCATATATAATATTTATTAATAAATAATGATAAAATTATTTTATTTTATTAAAATAAAAATGAAAAAATAAATTTTATTTAAATACAGTTTAATTATCAAATCAAAATTTTACTTAAAATGTATATATTTTGAAGATATTTTAAATTTAATTATATTTATTAATAATTGTCATTTTAATTTAATTACAAAATTAAATAAGTTATTAAATATAAATAAATTATTAATATTTTTAATTAATTAAATTATTTATAATAATAATAATTAAATAATATATTAAATAAATTAAATGATATATATTTAGTTAATAGTAAATTAAATTATATAACAATAGAAAAATAATTAATAAATATTGACAACCGGAAAAATCAAAACGAAAATAGAAACTATAAATTTGATATAAAAAGTTTTTTAAACTAAATTTAGAAATAAAATTTAAAATTAGAAAATAAATCAAAACAAATAGGCTTTAGAAGAAAGAAAAGGAATAAAAGAGCTTCGATAATTAATCAAATCTTCTTTGTTAAAAAATGTATTTCAATTTAGATAATTTTAATCACATATTTATGTAAATACATAAATATATAAATAAAATTTAATAAAATACAGTCAAAATTAATTAATTGAAACACCAGTAAATAGTGTTCTGAAACCCGGACCTGTCATCGAATCGGAGGCCTTACTGGTCACCGATTCAACCACCGGTCGAACCAATGTGACGTCATAATTATGTAATAATTATATATAATATTAAAAAATACCAAAAAAATTTAAAAAATTAAAAAATTGTCGAATCGGACCGGTCCGTCCGGTCAATTGACCGGTTTTCATCGGTTCAAACTAGTCCAATTCAAAACCAATTTTATAAAATTAATCGGACCGAATAATTGACCGATCAGACCGACCGATCCGGTTCGAGTTTGATAACATGACCTGTAAAAAAAAAGGACCTAATCCTCTATTTTTATAAATAAGTTTTTGTCTTATTCTATCAAATGTGATGTACACATTTGTCTGACATCACACATTTACGTGGAGAAAATTAATTGGAACGGGATGGACCACCGTTTCATGTCTAAAAAGAGGGAGTTGTACTTCTGTGGATTTGGCGTGGCAGTTGAGACTTGAGAATGAAATGAAAGAGTGAAGAGGTGCTAGTCAAAACTGGTGTCCTGCGTCCTCACTTGTGAGGAAACACGAAAGAATGGACATAATATTTTATAAAAATATGTATTTTAATTTTTTAAAATAATCAATAATTAATTTATAAATATAATATAATTTTACTTTTATTTATAATATATATTTTTAAACTAATAAATATATATTTAAAAAAAAACCAAGTTTCCATCTTCTAATAATTAACAGTACAGAGTTCATCATGCATGATTCATGATGGCACTGACAAGACTCCATCGAGATGTTGATAAGAAACTCTGAATAATTGCTAATGACGAGTGATTCACGACAGGCACTGTGATTTTTGGAAAAACATGTGAAGCTTACGGAGACACACACCGCACACGTCCTCTCTGTAATCTGTATATGTTAATATTTTAAAAATTAGACGACAGCGACAATTTCAATGATACATCAGAACAGTTTTAAAAAATTTAAAAATAGATGAGACAAAATTTTCAAAATTTCAAAATTTAATTAATAAATTGATTAATTTTGCTTCTTTTAATAATAGATGTAAACTAAGATCATACATTTTATAAACAGAAGAAAACTGTGGCTAAATGGTTGAGAGTAGGGCTTAGTTTCGATTAGGTCCCAGATTTGATTCCACGCTAGCTCTTTTTGTAAGAGTTTGGAACAGTCGGGATTTTACCTGTAAGTGGAGAACTAGTTGGGCCCTCAATGATGAGATGCGCCCGCTTGGTATGCCTATGAGGTGGTGTATCAGTTGGACCATTAGAGAGGTGTGCCCGCTTAGCCTACTTACGAGGTTTCCTCGAATCTAAAAAAAAAAAGGTTAGCTAATGCTAATAGTCACAATTCATTCCAACATTATAGCTCAAGTATATACAGTAATTAAACGATAATTTAAAAGAGATTGCATAATTGTAACGTCTTAAGTGCTAACTAAGGGCGTTTTAGTTTATAAATTCCTGATATTTCTACCATATCTATTATTTTAAGGACTAGTTAATATTGATCAATAACGTCACATATTTTCTGTTTACATGCGATCTCGGTGCCCAATATTTGATTGGGACGATTGACTTTTGGATCCCGTGATATCATCGACACTTAGATTTTGTAGCATTAAGATACACATTTTCTAAAAAGGTTCATTGTCCTTGCTTCACTTTCTTCCATCGCGACTCTTAATTACACGAGGCTCAATCAAGAATAAGTAAAGT
This sequence comes from Erythroxylum guanchezii, assembly GCA_025629825.1. Classification (NCBI taxonomy): domain Eukaryota; kingdom Viridiplantae; phylum Streptophyta; class Magnoliopsida; order Malpighiales; family Erythroxylaceae; genus Erythroxylum; species Erythroxylum guanchezii. The sequence continues at coordinate 5,763,955 of JAOTAX010000005.1, forward strand.
ATTCAAACTTATTTTAGAAAGGAAAAAATTTTAAATTCAATTTCATATTTTCATTTTAAATATATATTTGATTCTTTTTATATATAACGGGACAAATTAAGACTACTCACTTTGTAAAAATGAGAAGAGGGTCATTAATTATACACAACTTTTTCTTTGTAAAATACAAAAGAAATTATTTCAATTGAAAGATACTACGGGAAAATTGTTTCTTATAACAAGAAGCGGATTAAGAGATTTTGAAGAATTTTTTTTTGTTTTATCAATAAATTTAGGAAATTAAGTAAAAAAAGTCAACGTATTCTATGTACAAAACTCCTTATTTTATGGAAGTTTGAAGAGGATTATAATATACACAGTCTTCTCTTTGTATTTTCACAAAGAGAATATTTTTGTAACTTAAACCAATAATCTTATTTAAGTAATAAATTTAGTAATTTAAGTAAAATTATAATAAAATATGTTCTCAATCTGGCATACCACGTCACTATATTTAAGGAACACAATAAATGCAGTTCTAATATAGCTTAATTATAATATAATAATATGCCAACACAACCGAAACAATACAAATGATTTCGGATTTTCAATTAATCTATGACAAAACCAGTTTGGTTATGTAATCATCGACGAACTTAAATTTCTTTGTTGGTATTTTCCAAAGAGATAGAATCTATTTTTTATTTTTAAGTTATACAAGATGACTTGAACTGTTGATTCTAAATGATAATCTACTGGTTTGAATTCACAGCCAACAAGCACCAAGTACTTTTTTTTTTGTAAAAAAGGAAAAGCAAACAAAAATCTAAGGTTCAAGACCGTCGCAGATGAGTTATCATCTTGTAAAATTTGTCGAATGCCCGGAATAGGCCTCTCCCACAATTGCGAGTACTGCAAAAAAGAAGAGCCAAATTTCGCTAGGTACTCAGCACATGTGTTTCCTTCTCTGAAAGTATGAGCAATAAAGCAATCTCAGTCCTTCCTCAAATAAAATATAATATCTTCGACAATGGTCAAGTAAGGATGAGATTGAGGGCAATCCTGAGTAACTAGCTTAATAGCTTCCATCAAGTCCGACTCCAACAAAACCTTTATAAAACCACGCTCCCACGCTAATTTCACGCCATTAACTACATAATAAAAAAAAATAAAGTTATAGATTCTGGGTTTACTCTCTTCATATTAAGACTAAGCCTCTGTTTGGAGCTTATATTAATAGAATTTTTTTTATGGCAGATTTTTTATAAAAAGAACTTTTATAAGAAGCTAGTTGATTGTTTATTTGTTATTTAAAAAATAGTTTTTTGAAAGAACTTCATACAGTAAATTATTTGACAATATAAAAATAAAAATACTTTTAATTTTAACTATATTTTATTTGGTAATAAAAATTATTTATGTATATAAAAATTATTTAAAGTATATTAAATAATATGCAAAGCATAATATATTAATTATTATATAATTTTAAATTAAATGAAACATAAATGAAAATTTATCTAACTAAATCTTTTATATAGATTATAACATAAGTAAAAATAATATTAAAACATATAAAAAGCTAAATAATATTATATAAATTCCAAAATAAATATCAAGTTGTCTAAATGTGAAGATGAGTTTGTAGGTATTATGAGAATTATGTCTAAAACATAAGGATAAAAGAGACTAGAAAATAGGCTTATTAATTTATTTGAAAAATTAACTCGAAAAGTTATTTGAGAGGCTTTTTTGAAAAGCTTTAAAATTGAGTTTCTTAAAAAGTTATATTTTAACTGTCAAAAAAGTCATATATATTAAAAAAATACTTTTTTATTTTACAGCAAACATCCTTAAAAAAAAACTTTCGTAGTAGAAAAAAATATTTATTGAACTCCTTAAAGCCTGTTCAAACAAGCACTAAGTACCTCTAACAAACTGATTAATAATTGCTAAAATTTTAATTATAGAAAAGATGATTAACAGATTGTCGAATAAATACTAAAAAAAAGTGGTGATTATAGATTTTAGAAATATAAAAAAAATGATTGTCAAAACCGAAGACCGAACGAGTAATAAAACAAAATTGCTCGGTTAGCCCAAAAGCAAATTGCAACAAGTCACATTCATGTTGTCCCTACAAGGTTTGGCCTAGTCTCATTGCATGGTCTTATTATAAGGGCTCAGGTATGGCTGAGAACTTGAGAGAGAGAGGAGGTGAGAGAACAATACAGAGAGGAAGCCAGGGAGTGGAAAGGCAATCCAGGTTTTACCGTGAAGGAGAGGTCAGGATTGCTCATGGATCCACAAGAGGGTTAAAACCCAACTAACCCCTTATCCTGTCTTCCCTCGTGGCTTGAAAGCTTTCACTGAATCTCCTTCTCTCTCTCTCTCTGGTAAAGTAACTTTCTCTCTGTGTTTTCTACTCTGCTCTTTATTCTCTTTTCACTCCTCTTCTTGTGCTCTTCATTGTTGACTATCTACTCAACAACCTTTGGTATCTTAGATTTTCTGAAAAGGGATCATAGCCTTTTTCCTGCTTCTGATTCTTTAGTCAATAGAAGAGAAGAAATGGCTCCAAGGTCTAGCAGAGGCAAGTCAAATAAAGCAAAGGCAGATAAGAAAAAGAAAGAGGAGAAAGGTAATTTCTTTGGTTTTCTGCTTCTACTCCAGCTTTTCACTATATATTCTGATTTGAATTTTCTCTTCAACTTTTGTTATTTTCTGTTTCATTTTATTTTTTGTTTCATTTTATTTTTTATTTCCTTTTCTGTGCAGTAGTCCCTAGTGTTCTTGACATCACCGTCATCACACCGCATGAATCTCAAGTTGTAATGAAGGTATCTGATATATCTTTTGCCGTCCTTTTTCTTCCTTTTTTTTGGAAGATGAATTTCATAAGAATCTAATAAGTTTAAACACTAGTGAAAGCAGATTTGATCACTTTGCTGAAATGGGATGTTTTTGAAGGGTATCTCCACTGACAGGATACTTGATGTGAAGAAGCTATTAGCTGTTAATGTGGAGACATGCCATCTCACAAACTATTCTTTATCCCACGAAGTAATATCTCCTAATTCTTTCCCTTTTTTTTGCCTTTGTAACTTTGTAACTCTCTCTTCTTAACAAAACAAATGCATAAATACTTGATTTTTCAGGTAAAAGGCAAGAGATTGAATGACAAAGTGGAGATTATTACACTCAAGCCTTGTTTGCTGAGAATGGTTGAAGGTAGGTGAAGCCTCAGCCACCATTTGTGGCCTCTGGCTGCCACTTGAATATGGTATAAAGGTTTTGTCCTTTTTTTAAGATACGCCCCTTTCGAAGTAGGTTTAGCCCTTTAAGGTTAGGAAATATATTTAAATCAAATTATTTAATATTTGTCATATAAGAGGACAAAAAATAAAATAAAATAAAATGATATATCATATAGAGTGAAATGGTAGCTAAGTGACACCTTGGAGAAAGAAGTCGAATAATTGGGTCTTTGAAACTTGTTTGTTATAGTAAATCAATGGCCTTAGCTTCTGAGTTTGGTTGCACTCCACCCCAAGTTTGAATTAGAATTGGCCGGCGTCTTCTTCTTCTTTTTCGTTCCAAGTTAATGACGCGTAACAACCTATAGTACAAGTTGAGAAGTTGTTGAAACTTGGAACCATAGAAATTGCAGAGATTATGGGGACGTGAATGAGGTGTTTTAGGCAAAGTTTCTGACAATATCTTTAAGCATAATGTTGGTTGTGATACTTATAATGATAATAGTACGTTTGCTGTCATCAATAGTGAAGTACACCAGCTAACTTTCAATACATGAATACATAAATAAGCCAAGACCCAAGGGTGGATGTTAGAACTTAATAAAGTAGAATAATTAAAATTGTTGTTTTAACTAAAATCATATAAAAAAATAACTCAAACTCTTATAATGTCCTAACAATACTTTTTTAATTAATTTTTTAAATAAGAAATATTCATATATTTTAAAATGTTATGATATTACTTTTTAATAATATTTTGTTAAATAAGTTAATAGAAATAATTATATGTTAATAAAAAAATATTAGGACTTTTTAAAAATTTATAATATTTTTATTAATAAATTTAATTATATTTATTTTTTAAAAACCCACCAAAAAGAGAAGGCATTAGTCCTTTATGCTATTTATAATCAACTCATCCTTTTAAATTTATTTTAGGTGTCAATTAATTTTATGATTGAGAGTTGAGGCATCAAAATACATGTAAAAAAAGTGAGCTGATAATATTTAGGGGGCGGTTGGTTCGTATGGGGAAATAATAATAGGAATGAGAATGAATATAGTGAGAAATGAGAATGTTACAATTGTTGTTTAAAAGGAAGAAATGATTACCGTTATTATTGATAGTCGTTAATTTGTCAACAAATTAAAAATTAAAAAATTATATTTTAATTAATTTTATTGTAATTAATTAATTAAAATATATTAATTAATTAATTAATTATATTTTAATTAATTATATTGTAATTAATTAATTAATTATTTTTTATTAAATTATAAGGTAATTAATTAATTAATAATAATATTTTACTCAATTATATTGTAACTAATTTATTGATTACAATATTTTAATTAATGTGAATTATATTTTAATTAACTATATTGTAATTAATTAATAATAATATTGTAATTAATTATATTGTAATTAATATTAATTATATTTTAATTAATGAATAATTATATTTTAATTAGTTATGTTTTAATTAATTAATTATATTTTAATTAGTTATATTTTAATTAATTAATTATAATTATAATATTTTAATTAATAAATAAATTATATTTTAATGAATTATATTGTAATTAAATAATTATATTGTAATTAATCATATTTTAATTAAATAATTATATTTAATTAATTAATATTAAAAATATTTTTTAAAAATAGAGATTCTCTAAAAGTTAAATATCAACTATTACTCTATAATAATAATTAATAACCAACTACTCATTTTTATTTCTCATTAATTAACCTCTTATTAAAGTCATCGACCAACTACGCCTGACTGATTCCCTCTGCAAAAATTGGGCACACGTGACTAAAAACACTTAGACATGGTCTTACACTTCGAGTCTTCGACCACCACGTGGGAGTTACTACTTACGACACTAGTCAATCAAAAACACCCTGCCTTTCAGAGTTATTTACACGTTTGCCATCTTGCACCAGAGGACTACACGGAGGAGTCGCAGGCCGTAGCGCACGTGCGGAGACTCCTCGACATTGTCGCCTGCACCACCAGATTCTCCAAGCGCCGGCCGCCATCTTTGCCGCCGGAGAGAAAGAGTAATGCTAATGGTAAGCCTCAACCAAGCCCGCTTGCACCTTCTGCAAGCAATGTGCCCCCCATTCCGTCATCGGAGAGCACAGACATGGTGGCGATTCATCTGACTCCCAAGCTCTCTGAGTTCTACGACTTCTTCTCTTTCTCTCACCTCACTCCTCCCATCCTCAGTAAGTGTATAT
>JAOTAX010000005.1:5775798-5801699 GCA_025629825.1 Erythroxylum guanchezii
CCATAGCCATAGCTCTTTCACTAATGGAAGCATATTCCTTAAGTGTTCAACATGAGCAAACTACACTTAAAATACTTCAAGAAAAACTTGGATTGGAGGATCTCCGCACTCAGGTAATCAGAAAATACAGACTTAGAGTGTGTTTCGGAAATACTTGCTAACCGCGTAATGTACATTAGAAGTATGCCATAATTGTAGGACATTAAAGCCCTTGGGACCTACTCATTCTCCGTCCTGAAGGCATGGAAGATGTAGTTAATGTTGTACGTAATCCATGGCTTTGCTTTGGGAGTCCATCTGTATGCATAACTTGGGTTTGTGAAACATTTTTGTGCAGGACGCTGCTGCATGGCTTGAATATTTTGAATCCAGGGTTCTTGAACAGCAAGAAGCTGCAAGAAATGGAACCCCTAAGCCAGATGCATCCATTGCAAGCAAAGGTCATCTTAGGTATTGATATGGTATCCTCCATATTACTTGTATTCTAAATGCAACTATATCTTTTGGTAACAAATCTGTGATCCTTTGTTGCAGTGTATCAGATCTATTAGATTACATCAGTCCAGGTCAAGATTCAAGAGGAGACAGTACACATAGGAAACAGAGGCGTACAAGGGTAAAACTTCAACTTGCTTATTACGTATAGATATAGTTTTGCATGTCTTTATTGGCAAGTTAAACTTGTGTTTCAAACCAGCGCTGCTAGTTTCATGTCAAAAGGCAATATAATCTTGACAATTTGACTTTTCCTTGCTCTTTTCAGAGGATAAAAATGAAATAGAAAAGGCAAACCAGTTTGCCATTCTGATGGAGTCTTGTTAAATTTCCAAATCAGTTTACTTAGTGAACTGGTTATTGAAATGAAGAATTTATTATTATTGGGAACTTGGACAAGAGTCCTATCCAGGTTATGGAAATTGGAAAAATTATTTCCTTTCTTTTACAGTGTTACATTCCTAAGGATAACATGTATTTATTTATTTAGAGAATGTATTTAATTATGTTGTAGCTATCCAACTTTGGTTTACATTGCACAACTTAGGGATGATAGAATGTCATTCTAGTTTTTCTTATTACAATTTGCCAGATGCTGCAGTTTCATGATAAAACCAGTCAAGCTGATCAACCAGTAACAATGAAAGATGCCGTGAATCATGATGACTTGCAGAGTGTAACAGCCATGGTGGATGATGTTGAGGAAGTGAATGTGGACACAGTTCATTATGATGGAGAAGAAGGAAACAATGCTGTTAATATATTCAGGTCAACATTTTCAAGTGAAGAAGTTGAAGAAACAACTTCAGATGAAGGATGGCAAGAAGCCAATCAAAGAGGACGATCAGGTAGTACTAATGGCAGGAAATCTGGCATCAGGCGACCAGCTTTGGCAAAGCTAAACGCAAGTGGTGCTCGGTTATCCAATTTCAGAGAAAGTAGTTACAGGCGGGAAATCAATTCTCCTCCCAAGAAAACAACTAATGGCAGCTCTAAAACTGAGTTTCCAGTTGAACAAATACAAAATCATAGCAAGAGAATTACGGAGGATGCGACAAAAGTTTGTAATTCTAAAGCTTCATCTACTTTAGGAAACCTTGCTGCTATTGCATCTAAATCTATATCATACAAAGAAGTAGCTGTGGCACCCCCAGGTTCAGTTTTAAAGCCATCTGTGGAGACAGTAGAAGATTCCAGCAAGGAAAAGACCGAGACCCAGTTATCTAGCATTCCTTTTGAAAGATCGAAGGAGGAAGAAACAAGTCATTGTGTCAATGGGAAGACATCGGGTGAAGATGTTTCAGAGGGAAATTGTGGAACTCAATCAGAATCTGATGTTGAGCCTGGAGAGAACCCTTGTGACCAGGAAAAGTCAATGGAAATTAATGGAAGTAAACTTTCTGCTGCAGCTGAACCATTTAGTCCAGGAGCTCTCCCCATGGTTCGTCCACTGAAAATGGTGGCTGTGACAAATATTTATGATGTAAATGACAGTCAAGGCGTGGTTGCACCACCGATGGCACCTCCTATTGCTGCTAGAGTTGCTTGTGGACCTAGATCACCTCTATTCTATAGATCCAACCAGGCTTGCCGAATGAGACAGAGTTTATTGAAACAACGATCTTCTGCAGGGATGCCTCCTCGATGTATGAACCCCAATGCACCCGAGTTTGTACCGAGGAGAGCTTGCCAAGCACATTTTGGAAGTGAAGATACTGGTGTTTCAACAGAGGCAAACCCTTTGCTTGAGACAAGCAAGGGTAAAGAGGAAGAAGTTGATAATGAATCCAGCAATGATATGAAATATGCCACTTCAGAAAAAATCAGTTCATCTGGAAAGGAAGAACTTGCGAGGCAGATTCTGCTAAGCTTCATTGTGAAATCAGTCCAACATAACGTGGATTCGGGAAATGAACCTATATCTAGTGAGAACAAGTTTGTTGGCTCTGAGAATTCTTTTGATGAAATTGCAAATGACAGTGCAATAATAAAAATTTTCCAGGGAAATGAAGGAAAGGCAAATTTCTCCACTGAGTCCAGTGATAATGAGCAGGCGAAAACATCATGTGTAAATAAAAATAAGAATGGCGATGGTGATGGATTCATAGTTGTGGCAAAGCGGAGAAGAAATAAGCAGCGGTTCCAAAATGGAGTACCTGGGTTATACAGCCAGCAGTCAATCTGTGCTTCTGTTCGTTGAAGAGTGACAAAAGCAAAGCTAAACAACAGGAAAGTTGCTGCCTTTTTATCTGGTTGATAATAAAGCAGCCTCACCCACATAACATTTTAGCACTGGATAAGGAGGGAAATTTTCTTATATATAGAATCGGTGTAAAAATTTGTTAAAAGCATCAAACTCGGCATGTTCCTATTATATCTGTGTACAAATTGAGGTTTCATCTTCTTCGCAAATTTTGTTTTGTCAATAAAAGGCTGAGTGCCTATGAAAGCTTCGCTGTGACTATTTTCTTGACTTATCACCAAGAGTTATTTTATTGGAACTTGCCAGGCTACAACCAGAAACTCCTATGGAGATTGAAGAGTTCTTACATTGGATTCTCCTGGTGTTTTTACATGTTGGAAGAAACAACATGTGACAACGTAACATCCCTCCTTTCTTACTTTACATGATCAAATGAATGTATATACGTAGAAATCTGAAGCACTTCTATTTACATACCGTCAAACCAAATCTGGTAGCTCAATATTGTATCTTTCCATAAGATTGCAACATCATCTTCCCTCCAGTATTTCTGAGTTTGTTCGGAAGTGTATAATCTATCCCCTTATGTGCATGCAGAACTTGATGAGCATTATATTGATAAGAACCCGCAGTACTTGCTCTTATGCGCTTAATAATTTACCTAATACATGTTTCAGTAAACCAATTGTTCTGATAATTTTTCATAGTTGATTCAGAACATGCAGTCTTTGGGGGCTAGTGACAGATGTGTTATCTTTCTCTATTTCTAGTTTGCTGGAGCATCTTCTTGGACTAGAAATACATTCAGAAGCAAAGAGCAGTAGCAGCAATCGTTGTTGGGGTTGTACGAAGGTTGGTTTGACATTGGGAATCTATTCCCAGGTGGAATTAATTGCATCATCCTGCATTTAAGTTTTCGTAGGAAATTTTCTTACAACTTAGATTGGAGGTATTAATGTAAATAGCAAAACTATAACCTTTTACATCTTAAGACTACAAATCCCATATATTAAAGACTCGTCTTAAATTGGTATAGGTAACAAGTTACTAGCTAATTTAGATATTTACGTGGAAGTAATTACAAGAAATGGCCATTGTAATTATCTATAATATTCCTCAATCTAAAGCCTGGAGGAACTCTTAAAATACTTCATTCATTTGATCAAAAGAAAAGCTAATTTAACTCATCTAAATATAAAACTTGTTATGCCACACTTTAATTACTTGTAAGAGCATCGCATTGTTCTTCTCTAAAACACCCTTCTTGGTTTTTTTTTCCCCCATCTGCATATGCTCCTTGTCCTTTCATTATTGTCTAGCTAAGTATTTGTCTTGTGATAATTTGATACGGCATATTCATGATAAATCCTAAAATATTTTAAATTATATGATAGCTTATTAAAAAAAAACTTTTGTATAAACATAGATTTAATAAAATGTCGGATATATGTACTTAGTTAACTCGTGATGTAACTTCTTATAGACTTATCAATAAAGCGTCTTTTTTTAATAAAAAAGGACAGATATAAGCTTTAAGTTACTCGTCGGATAAACGACACTCTCGATATGTTCTCTAATAGGATGGATAGACAACCCACAAGCACAGGCAAATTTTGAAATAGATAAATGCGTCTCAATTAATATGATCTAACAATGTCACGTATCTTCAATTTATGACATTTTTATGGGCATTCCAACCAAGGATAACCCGGATGGTAGGTAGATTCAAAACCTATCCCTATTTTTTGTCCTGATGTCCATATTCAATTATTACAATATGACAAATATGATAATTAAGTCTATTATTTTAAGAAATATTTGTATATAATTATTTGCTCTAAATAAAACTTTTTTTCTCCTGTTCTTTCATTTCTAAACCGAAATCAATCAACTTGGTATGCGGTTTGGATATAATTATATAAGAGCTACTATCAACTGCTGTAAATATAATGGCTCTAATAGTAGAAAATGACATGAAGATACAGTATTGGTGTCAAGTAAAAATTCTCTGAATTCTTCCATCCTACCGATCTCTGGAAAAACTCAAGACCTTGACGTTCCAACAAAAGAGTAGGATAAGGTTGCAAGTTTTAGACCCCCAGTTTTCTGTTCGATGTAACCAAGTTGATGACCAGATCGCCTGTTGTTTTCTTGCAGGAATTGGACTTAACCTGTCGTCTTCTGTGTACTATCTGTAAGAGCTTGGAAGCTTTCGGGCAGAAGTCAACAGATGAATGAACCTATTCGTCGTGATGACAAAAAACAATCTCAGCCGTTCATTAGAAAGTTCATGGCTGAGATCTGATTAGGTTTTTTAACCTCCGAACCGTACGTCAGAGAGCAGGAGCAATGATAGTACAATGACTGCCACTTAGTTACAGTCACTTTTCAAGGTTTTTCCTTTCAATGATATCAATGTACTGTCCTGAGTCCTGACACGTAAAAATGTAATATTAAATAACAGGAGTGAGTGAGGCTCCTATAGATTTACCTTTTTCACTCAATCCAGGAAAGAATTTTCGTATCGAAAAAGAGGAAGAAGTAGTGAAGTACTAAACAACTTTGATATGCGTATAGATCTATGCGATGTCTTTCATCTACACCTTTATCTAAGGCTCAAAGAGATGGATTTCTGATACAAATGGGATCGCAAAACCTCTAGATATAAAACTGAACTGATAAAGTAGTTATAGATGTAATTGCTTGCACATGCAATCGGTGAAACGATAATTTGGAACATTTTCTTCTCTGACAGGAACAAGGTAGCTCACCATAATTTCTAAATAGATGACAGATAGAGTTCTTGAATCACATTCATAGAAACCTGTTGTCAGAGTTTATCTATGGCTGGATAAATGAAGGCAAATAAGACACTGAAAAGTAACAAAATTAGTGCTCAAAGCGCATACACAGAGCAAGAACACAAGCTACCTGTCACCCCAGCTACTGCTAAGTTCTAACAGGAAATTAGCCAACAACAAGAAGTAAGAATTTATAAGGACCTTAAATACATCTCATAGAACACAATTTCTACTGATTAGCCTTGACTTATAGCCTCTCCTATTCAAGAAAAGGAATTGGAATCATCATATTTCTCTCTTGGCGACGTCAAAGGAAACAGAGGCAACAACTCTGGCGGGTCAGATCCTCTAGGCGTGTTACGAGGACTTGGATGCAAGTAAAAACCCTTCTCCGCAATGGCCCTCTCTTCTTCTTCACACGGTGACCTTGGACTCGCACGCCCCGCAAAGAAGTCCAACGTTGACACAGGTGATATCAAGAATCCTCTTTGTCTGAGATGAAAAAGATCAGTATGATCAGAAGCATTGTTTTTTATGGTAGAACTGTTGTTGCTGAGGTTGATTTGGAGATTCTTTGCACTTGGTCTACGATCCTGGAGCTTGAATGCGGGTCGTTTAGGACCTGGAGAGTTTGTGGATCGGGTTTGGTGGGTGACAGGGAGCTTTTGCGGTGACGGCTCGTCCGGTGCTCCGGTGAGTTTCTGGACTATGGTCCGGAACGTTGATGGGTCGGCTTGAACAAAGGTGGTGTTGGAAGAGTTAGATGAGTTTGATCCAAAGGTGGGTTGGTGGTGGTTCATGGTGGTGGTAGTGGTGTTGGTGTTAGAAGTGGAGGCCATGAAATGAAGATAAAGACTAAAGCTTGAGCATGAAATATTCGGAAATTCTATTGCTTTTTCAGGTTTTAGATGGTTGGATAGGGAAAAGTATAGATGGGGTTTTAAAGGGTTTACAAAAGGAGCTATTGCTTTTTGAGTTTTGGTGGTGATGTGGGAAATTTATGAGGAAATTTGTCTTTGGATTCTTCAGTGTCAACACTCGACGTTTGAAAATGAGAGTTCACATAGTGTTCTACAATGCATTAGGTTCTGTCCTTTTGTGGAGGGTTTGTTACATTTCCAAGTTAGTGTTTTCTGTTATGCATATTTTGAGTACACGTTTTGTTTAAAGATCATTTGGATCATTTTACAACCTTATTATTATAACAGTGATCTATTTCATCAATGTTAACTTTTATTTATACTGAATTAAATAAAAAATTGATACGAACAACTTTCTTTTAGGGTCAAACCAATAAGATCACTGTAAGACCAAGGAGGTTAAGATATTGATGAAGTATTGGAATCACTTCTTTTCAAGTTGTTTGTAAATGATACAAACTCTAACGACCAAACATACAAAACTACCCGTCTCCTACACATTTTGAAACCATAAGAAGGAAAATCATGGTGTAGAAGTAAGAGTAAGACTAAAACTAGCTATAACTGTGAAGATAAAGATTTGGAGTTGGAGGGGAGGATTTGAAATTTGAAAAGAAGGGAGTGTGCCGTGTGATATTCATAAATGAGCTGTATGTAAATGTAACATTGAATGATGATGAAGTCATGAGGGTCAGCGGGGGAGGGTGAGACTCTGCAGAGTTAGCAGAAAGCTGCATGCAAGGACTCTCCTTCCTCTGGCCGGTCAGGGTCAGACCCCAGTTTCAGGTCTTTTCAGTGACTTACCAAAGTTGACTTCTTTTCTTTATTTTTCCTCTGTCTTTGCGATTGTAAAATCTCTTTCCCTTCTTTCTTCGTTACTTTGCCTTTTCTGTTAAAGTTTGCGTGTGGGATTGCACTTGACATTACTTTCTCATTATTTTCAGGTTCGTTTGGTTTGGTCCCTTCAGGTTCCTTTTTCTTTTTGTTTTTCTCTCTAGTTTCTTTGCTTTACTCTTCTTCTCTTCTGATAATTGCTTTGTTGCAACGGTTTGGTCTTTGGTGCTTGCTTTTTGACATTTGTGGTACTTGCTTTATTCATTTCTATGATGTTTCTTTGCTATTACTTCTTTCCCCTAAAAGTTTGTTTCTTAACTATATAAACTAAGTGCAATTTATCTAATACTTTCAATCAAGTTATAGGTCATAGAATAGCGTAAGAAATGGATCAACATTCTTCTAGACCTACCCTTAATAATAGTAGGAAAATCATATCTATATATACTAAAAAAGTGGTTTGTTTTTATTACAATATTATTATTTGTTATTAAATTTATACTATAAAATTAAAAAACTCGTTTTAAGATATTAGACATGACATCTCGTATATAGCGTTAATAGATAACTAAATTTAACGTAAATCTCTTTTTATTAGAGTTTAATTAGATTCGTAAATACATGTAATTATGATTATTAAAATATTATTATTATCATTATCACAGAAGATACGATTGACGTATTATACACTACGTTAAGGTGAGATACGTGTCACTTGTTATAATTTTTATTATCCCAATTACTCATCATTGAAGCTCTGTTAATCTATTTTTAGATCAAAAGCATCAAATTATAAACAAAGTGTTTGATTATATAATACAAGAAAAACTCATGCCCTCGGTTTCAACGTGTTTAGTTTAGAGTATGTTGTGACCTTAACCTCTACGACTCTAGTGCTTTTTTCTATAACAAATGAAACCAACCCGAATGGACACGTTAATGTTGTCTTCAAGTCCCATTGAAAAGGTGAGCTCATCACTTAAGAAGGTCAACCAAGCTATTTTTTCTTTCACCAAAAAAAAGGAAGATGTGCCTTATTTTCAACCATTAGATGAGTAATTGGTCGGTCCAGATCTAAGACTGGCCCTTTATATATACCAAGAGAAACCATGCAAGGTCTCCTTTTATTCTATGTTAAAAGCAAGCAAGGAAAGTCCAGCTTTTGTGATAATCTTTAAAGCAACAAAAGAAGATGTCTAAGAGGACACTCAATCATACGAGTGATGAGTGGAGGACAACATTATTAAATGTGAAGACTAGGTAAGGTTGCCATAAAAATGTATCCAAGTGGAGTTATAGCTAACTAAGATTATCAATTCAATACGTTAAACTTCGCCTAATAAACCACTTAATTAACTAGAGTTACTTCAAAGAACATGCATGCATGATTGTTAGCATCAATTATGATGAGCTATGCGACTCTTGCTCTCTTGTGGATGTACATCTTTCGTAAGAAATTAAGGTTTGACCTTTTCCTTTAGATAATCATTATATTACTGCTTCAAAGAGTGTGAATATAGGAAGCATCAAAGTTCTCGATATGATTGACCTCCTAGAACAAACAAAGCCCCAGGGTAATTAAAGAGAAATTATGAAAACATCTCTTGAAAAGAGAAAATAAAAGATATATCATAACATCATAATAATTTTCTTTCGTCGATACGTGAAAAGATGACTTATTGCTGTAAGCACAAACTTCAAAACTTCATCCTGTCTAATAAAGAAAAGGCTTGTTTATTAGTTATTAATATAGTTTAATGGTCATACGAAATTTCAAATTGTTCATTATAAATTACATTAGATTTTAAAATATTGCAATACCGAACCCAAAGTTAAAAAATAAGATAAGAAATTTAAAGTTTAAAAGGTTTAATTGATATTAGACTATTATAAAATTGACTAAAAATTAATAAAATTAAAATTTAAAATATGATTGAAACAAATTATTTAAAGTTTAATTGAAAAAAGAGATCATCAAATAAAAATTAATTAATTAATTTTAATTTATAAGAGCTTGCTAATTTATTAAAATTGACTAATTAATTAACAAACTGATTATTTTTTGACAACAAGAGTTATAAAATTAAATTAAACTGAAAAGTTAAAAATCGAACTAAAAGTTTAATGATTTAAAATTTTTACGATTGAACTGGCTGAACTGAATGAGTTATTTAATTATTGACAATTATAAAACAATTATTATGACATTGAAACTTGAAAGAGTAAAAATTATAATTATAGTATAAATTTTAAAGCCTAGTCTTAAAATATATAGATTTTATCGAACATAGTCAACAATTGAGGCTGATAATAATGGATTTTCAAATCCCATGACTTACGCCAGTGAAAAATGAAATCACACTTAGCAAGAGCGCGTGCCAGCATATCGCTCCGATAGTTTTTCTTTTTCAACCATAAAGTCCGTACTATCTTAGATCCTTGATCTACATGCCCACTTGTTTAAAGATCTTCATGCATTGATATATATACATAAACTATCTAAAGACTAGAGTAGAGTTATGATATGCCCAATTTGTAAATTATACTTAAACAACATTTTTGGGTTAATAAAATGATGAACCCATGTATTATCACTATTTTTTAAAAAGTCACAACATATTTGGTTAATTAAATGAGGAACTCATGTATTATCACAAATTTTTTCAAAGTTGGGGTCTTAATTTTGTCCCCTTTTCATAAAAATTAAGATCAAGGTTTATAAAATTACGAATAGTAATGTCATAACAAATTATAACTATTGATCAATTTTATCTTAACATAATTGACTGACATTGTATTTCAATTATAAATAGAATACTGAATAAAAATTTAATTGTTATCAAATATTATTTATGAAAATGTAACTGCAATAATTTTTTTGAAAAATAATGATACTACTAACAAGCCAAGATTAGAGTAAATACCCATGTTCATTCGGGTCTAACCTCATTCATTCATGCATGCACATTTTCACATTACTAAAATATATCACAGGTACTAAGCTTATCCTTTTTTTCTTAACCCTTCAAAAATCATGTTAATCGTTTTTACTTGACACTCCCTAATAAGATAATTTGCATATAACATTAATAACAATTTCCCCTATAACGCGAAAGTACCAAGCTTAGCTTATATATATATATATATATATATATATCTTTCACCCCTTATTTTTTTTTTTCATTTTCACCCCACTAAAAGTTACTATTTATGAAATCATTCTTTTCCTCCATTTTTTATTGTCTATGACTCTAACCGGCCAACCGTATGTACCAATCAACTCTTCTCTTCGAGCCTATCACAACTATGGCCATTTTACCTTGTAACAACTCCATAGTCATCATAAAAATTGAGGAAAAATTATTGAAAAATTTAGATCTTCCATCCATGGCTTCAGGTGAATGTTGCCAATCACTACTACCACCATTAGACTCTCCTCGATATCAGGAGCAAGAGCTTTATGTTCTCGTCGCTGGTCATCGTTTGTATCACTGCTGATTGATGAAAATAGAGGTTAGAGCTCTGAAATAATTTTTTTTTAATTCATTAAGATTAGTTAACAATTGAGTTTCTTACAATTACAAAAGTTGTTTTACTCATCAAGAGCTTTTATTTGATATAAAAATCATTGAATTCTAAGATCAAATTCTTTTTAATCACTAAAGAAATATCCTAATTGTCGAAGATATTCTTGTGGGAACTTTTTTGAGAAAAATTTGAAAAAATTTCTATAAATTAAGCTAATGATTTTTTTTTCCTTCCATAACAAAATTCTTAACTGTTTGTGAATTAAAAGTCATGAAAAGATAACACAAATTCGATCAAGGGCTGAAATGTATAATCAAACCATCCTAGTAAACCTAACGAGTCCTAGGTTATTAGTTGAGCCCATCAACTTATAAATGATAATGATTAGGATATTTCCTTTCTTAATTTATAGGTACAATAAGAGTTAGACTCACGTCTCAATGTTTTGGTAGACAAGTATATCAATAAGGTAAGTTTATATTTATCTACTAATATCGAATCCATATCAGTTATTGAATATAGTTATATACTAATACGAATGATGACTTGTTAAGCTATGATACATGTCCTAGCCTTATGCTTATGGATACATATATATACATATGTACATAAGTAATTTTTGTAGCCGTTATCGTGATGCATATACAAATATTACCACGATATCTAAGTATATGCATATAGGTTTGAGTACTTTTGACATACTATATGCATTTATAATGGTCCTTAAATGACTGAATGTTTGTTTTGTCTAACTCTTGCGATTTGTGTCTAACTTCAGATGTACCTATAAATTAGGAAAAAAAAAATCCTAATCAGTGTGATTTACAAGTTGTTAAGCTCAATTAACAACTTAGGACTTATTAGCAGGGTCGGTCCTAGTCCTCATCTAGGGCCCACGCTTATAAGGGGCTTATTAATTGTAAGGTATTTTATTACATAAGAGTTTCGCTTGAGCTAAGATGCAGGTATGAAAGAGTTGTCCCTTTCAAAAAATTTAAAAGAATTTATTTAAGGAGCAAACATCAATCTCAATTTAGTAAAAAAGATAGCTTGGTTTGTCAACATAAATACGTAAACTTCTTTTTGATAGGTAAATCAATAGTGGAAGCCACCATTTTGAAATAAAATTGCTCTTATTAAATGTCAAGATTCATAATTTTCTAATTAAAATTTTGTAAGAGATGGCCTTAAAATCAAGAATTTCGCATTGGCCTTACATCCATCAACACCATTTCCATCTAAATAAGAAGCACATCTCATTTTTCTCTCAATTTTTTACTTTGAATTTTCTATTTTCTTAATAGCTCTTTTAATTTGATTATGAGTATGATAGCATTTTTAATCTAGGTAGGAATTTTCTATTTTCAAATTGAAACTCAAATTAAATTTTAGTTATAAATTATCTCATTTACATTTTCTGTTTCAATTGCAGTTTATCCAGATAAATTGAAATATGTCAATTTAATTATAAATGATACGCAATTTTTCTGGATAAATTGAAATATGTTAATTCTAGGTATAATTTCATTTCAAATTGAAGTTTATTAGAGTAATTTATCTCTATTTCATTTCGCAAATATCATAGTTGATAATTTTTATCTCTTATTTCCTTCTTTAATTGCAATTTATCTCTCTTTCATTTTTAAGTCATAATTAGCATTTTTTATTTATGGATTTATGTATAAATTTAATTTTGTAGACTATTGACAAAATTTGGTTTCAATGTTTTTATAATATAGATATTGCTGCTAATCTCTATTCTCTTTGGCAAAAAGTGGATTACTATTAGGTTTAAATATTTTAGAATTACTTGAAAAAATGAAAATAAATTTTGAGTGTGATAGCTTTTATCACTAAAGTTTGCTCTTTGCTTTCTATTTTTAATAAAAGAAATTAAAATTGGCTCTTTATTTTTTTCGTGACAAGTAGATATATAATTCCACTGATATATCTTTGTGATAAATGGTTGAGCTATTGTTGTTCTTTTGCGATTACCTGCTTCTTCTAGTTCCATACATGTGTTTTTGTTCTTGTTCTAATTCAATTATGTTATAATTATTTGATATGATGTTACTTAAAAAGCATTTGTCTAAAAATAAACAAAGAAGAAAACGGGTAAAATAGTTAATAGAATTCTAAAAAGGACTTATCGATAAGTTTGAGAGTGAATGCCTCTAGTAAGAATTCTAAGGAATTAGTGGAGATAATTTTGAACAACCTTGTAAAATTTAAGTGACGAGATTCATATTATTAGAATATTAATAATTTGAGTAATCATTATCATATATCAAATGCACCAAATTTAGAAATTTTAAGGTAAAATAAGCAACCAATCATTCTATTGAATATTTATGATCCTATAAATTACAATAATATTGACAATGAAGTAAAGAACATTTTAAATGAAAAAAGACTTGTAAGAGAATTGAATCTTTTGTTTACTTTAAACAATACGTATTTGTATATTGTCGATTTACTGGGGCCCTTCTTTTTACTTTATTTTTAGCTTATAAAATATGATCATATTCTTGCTTAAATGTTCCGTGATTTTTAATTCACAAACCATTAAGAATTTCACTATGGTTCTTTGGGAAAAAATGAACAACACAATTTGTAGAACTTTTTCCAAGTTTTTTTGAGAAGTCATTGGAATAGTATCTCCGATGATTGGAATATTCTTCTAGCCACCAGAATATTCCTTCATTGATTGAATTTTTTTGGTCTCATAATTTAACAATTTTGATACCAAATGAAAGCTCTTGATGAGTAGAACAAATTTTATAACCGGAAGAAACTAAAATTATCAACCAATCTTAATGAATTGAAGAAAAGTCATTTTGAAGTCCTAACTTATATTTTCATCAATTAACAGCTATACAAATAGTCGCCAATGATGAGATCGTGGCGCTTTTGCTCCTTACATCAAGGAGAGTCCAATAGTAGAGGTGGTATTTGACAACACTCACTAGAGATGACGAATTGAAGATTTAAGTTTTTCTCTAATTTTTTTGTCAATTTTTGTGAAGATTCCAACATTGGTATGACGTAAAATGACTATGGTTGTGATGGGCTTAAAGAGAGGACTCAATGTGATTCATTTTGAGTGATTGTAGATAGGTTGATGAAGTCAACCTATTTTTTACCCATGAGAACCACCTACTCAGTATCCAAGCTTGTGAAAGTATATGATGAGTGAATAATGTGTCTTCATGAGGTGCCAATGTCAATAGTCTCTGACTGAGGATCATAATTCTCGTCTCGATTTTGGAGAAAATTACAGGAGACATTTGGCATCAGATTGAATTTTAGCACAATATTTTATTCTCAAACTGATAGACAATATGAGAAGACTATTCAGACCTTAGAATATATGATGAGGAATTGTGTGATAGACACTAGTGGTAGTTGCGATTTACACTTGTCTCTAATCGAATTTGCTTACAATAATAGTTACTATAATAGCATTAGGATGGTGACTTATAAGGCATTGTAGGAATGAAAATGCAAATCACCGATATGTTAGGAGGAGGTAAGTAAGACCTAGTTAAAGGGGGCCATAACTAATCAAGATCACATCAAATAAGATTCAATTAATCAAGTAGAGAATAAAGACAACATTTAGCAGACAGAAGAGTTATGCAAACTCGAAGCGCAAGGAGATGGAATTTCAAGTCGAGGATCTTATATTTCTAAAGGTATCTCCGATGAAGGGTGTAATGAGATTTACAAAGAAAGAGAAATTGCTTCCAAGATATATTGAATCTTATGAGATAACAAATAAAGTTGGAAATGTGACATTATCGATTGACACTACCTTTATATATGTCACAAGTCCACCCAATATTTCACATTTCTATACATTTATGATCCTTCTCATGTACTCCAGCAATAGAGTGTAAAGATGAATAAGAACCTAACCTACGAAGAGAAGACAATAGTTATTTTAGATCCTCATATGCATTAGTTACAGTCAAAATAGATCCCCATAGTTAAGGTGATGTGTAGCTATTTTGAATCTATACTTATTTCCTCAATAGAGCATTGTTGTAAAATTCAAGGACGAATTTTTTTATAAGGAGGGGAGATTGTAATACTCTCCCTTATATATATATATAGACCCATAGATCTTCCACTCCCATCTTTTCTTCTTTTTATTCCACCTCTTTAAAAGTTAATAGTCATAAAATAATCATCTTACTCTATTCCTAACTGTTGGCAACTCTAAGCAGTCTACCATATATACCAATCAACTCCTCTTTTTGAGCCTGTCACAATCATAGTCATTTTACCTCATAACAATGCCATAATCATCACAAAAACCACCACCATAATGTACTCTCTTTGATGTTAAAAGCAAATGCCCTGTAGTCTCGTCTTTGGTCATCATCTATATTGCTTCCGATTGACGAAAATAGAGGTTTGGGCTTCTAAATAAAATTTCCTCAATTCGTTAAGATTGGTTGAGAATTTAAGTTTCTTGTAATTGTAAAAGTTGTTCTACTCATCAAGAACTTTCATTTAGTATTAAAATCATTGAATTCTAAGACCAAATTTTTTTTTGTCACAAAGGAATATTTTGATGATTGGAGGAATATTTCGGTCATCAGAGATACTATTTTGGCAATCTTACAATGAATTTTCAAGATTTTTTTTGAAAAAGTTTCTATAAATTATGCTAATCAAAATTTCCCTTAAGAACTATAACAAAATTCTTAACGGTTTATGAATTAAAAATCACGAAAAGTTTAGGCAAGAATATGATCAAGGGTCGAAATACATCATTAGATCATCCTAGCAAATCTAATGAGCCCTAGGTTGTTAATTGAGTCCAACAACTTGTAAATGACACTTATTAGGATATTTCATTTTCTAATTTATAGGTATATTAGGAAGGGGATCAACATCATAAGGTTTGAACAGATAAGTACATCAATAAGGTAAGTTCATATCTATCTACTAATATTAAATCTATACCAGTTATTGAATATAATTCTATACTAATATGAACAATGACGTGCTAAGTCAGGATAGATGCCTTGTCCTTATGCATATGGATATTATATGATACATGTACGTATGTAATTTGTGTAACGATTATCATGATGCCTATATGGATATTAATATCTAAGTATACTCATATGAATTTGGGTATGTATAGCAGATTGCATGCATTTATGATGGTTCTCACATGACTGAGTGTTTATTTTGTGAATTACATGAATTATATTTGGATTGTGCATTAATGTATTTGATTGTGACTGTAGAGGAGGAAAAATATGTAGGTATATATCAAGACCAGATGCACACTGGTTTGATTATGAGAGATAATTGTGATATGATATTGAGATATAATATGGATCGATCCTAGTTGATGTTTAGTTCTCGGTCAAACCTTGTTTGATATTGATATTGTTGATATGACTGTGACTTTGAATATATTAAGTGAGGGCTGGTCTATTGGTGATGCGTGGCTCTCCGCATCCCCCTTTGAACTAAGAGAGTCGTATAACTATATGAATATAAGTGTATAGCTAGGCCGTTGGTGATACTTAGCTCCCTATAGCCAATCAGGTGTAATATTGTGAGAATTTACCTTTGGAGACTAAAGTTCTACATATATTCTTTCTCCACGTTTTATTAAACATTGCATGTGATTTGTTATGCATCACATATGTGTGTTTATATTAGTATAAATTGTATATTGTGTGTGAGCATACCTTTGGGTATTATAGGGCGATATAGACTTACTCAGTGAAGTATGGCTCTTCTCAATTTTATTTTTTAGGTTAGTTATTACCAACTTTGCAATAGTGACCCTATGTGTTTTCACTTGTACTTGTATTCTAGCGTTTGTAGTGATACGGTTTAGTAGGTTAATATTTTTTTTCTGATACATGCTGCGTTATTGTACTTTACTGTCTTATACGTGGCTATGATATTTTTTTTTTTCAGAATTTTGCATTTATTTATCTCACTAATAGTTGCACTTACTTGTAATATGAAGGATTTGGGTTTAGAGTTTCACGTGATGGTTACGTGCTCATTTGGATCGTGACATTTTATATAGTTTTGGTTTTTGGGTTTAAATATTTTTGAATCTAAAACTAAATGACATTTTATATTTTTTAAGAAAATTAAAATTAAAACTAAAACCTAGCCGATAACTCTGAAGTTGTTTTTCTTTACATTTACTATGGCTTATATCGATTGATTGGCTTTTGATATTACATCCATAGCCATTTACGGACCCTGCCTATACACAAATTTCACACAGTTATTTCGTCTTTTTCATGTTTGATAAAGAGCATTTGATAACTATACACAAAATTTTCACACAATTATTTCGTCTTTTTCATGTTTGATAAAGAGCATTTGATAACTTAGGAAATAGAGAGAGCTAAACCAAAATTGGAAGCCGATGAAGAGCATGTTTTGAGATTCTCTTAAAAGTGTTCTCTATAAAATGTTTAAATGATATTTTATTATAAGCATTGAAATTTAAAATATACTTTTGTGCAATCTATTTTTGAAATTAATATTTGCAATCATTAGATCAATAATTGGTCAGTCCAGATCTGAGTATAAAGCATACAATGTCTCTTTTTATTGTCCATGTTAAAAACAAAGAAGCATAACCAAATGTAATGTTCGTGTTTTGTAGTTGACGGACGAGAGATAAATATTTCTTTGTTATTGCTTGTTGGATTCACCGTACGTCCTATTTCATGACTCGTGAATGGAGGACAACATTATTAAATGTGATGACTAAGTTGTCATGAAAATGTCATGAGTGATAGATTGTGGACTATCCACTTAATTAAAGTTACTCCAACGCACTTGTACGCCTAATTGTTAGCACTATCAGCTAAGTTCATGTTTATTGGTCTTCTCCTTCAACATATCATTAAATCATGACTATAAAGATATGATGGAATCATAATTCGATAAATCATCGAGTGATATCAGAGCCATAAAACGAAGCAGGGAACACTTTTCCCATTGTCTTTGTCTAGTGATTCGGTATAGTCGGTATTCCGAAAACACCTGCGTACACCTTGGAGTTTTCACTCCTTGCTTAGTATTCCACTACTGTTTGTGGTTTACTTGGGAACATACAACTTTCGCATCTTTGTCAGAGGAGAACATTTTGATATTAGGTAAGAAAGGGAGTAAGAAGAGAGTTGCATAAGAATTATGGAAACTTCTCCGGATCCAATTTATTTATCATCTAGTTTGTCTTTAACTAGTTTGCCTAATAGTGTGAAGCATGTTTTATCCAACAAAATAGAAAATCTTGTAGAAGTCACTCATGTAGAAAATCGTGTTTGTGAATTTTCTTTACCTTTGTTAAGTCTGTACAGTATCTATTCTCGTGACCGACCGTTCTTGGACAAGAAATATTAGGAGTGTGTTATCTACTTCTAGACCTCATGTGAAGGAAATCATCTAAAGTTTCAAATTGGAACAGTGTGGTCTCAGATCTACAACTGCAGAATAATATGTAAAGCTAGAGATCCCTAAAGAGCTGATCGCCTTATGGAGAGAGCAAAATCATACACATCTATACTTTGGAGCTCTACAACTTGTTCTCACTTTACATGGAAGAAAAAGGTATTCCTGCAATAGTCAGAATATCCCTTCTTGATACTGCCTATACAACGTACCAAAATGCTCTTATTGGTACCTTGCTGACTACTCTTGACAGGGGATGTGTCATCTTGACCATAGCACCTGATTTCAACATCAGGTTGGATGATCCTATCTTATCTGAACGTCTTCAGGTTCAGATCCAAATCCCTGGAGCAGATCAAGATCCTATAGCCATCATGGCTACTCTTCACCACTAGATAGTCTACAGAATCCTGTTTTGAACATGAACTTTCCAAATTCTACTTCGAATGCTCTTTATATGGTTACTGATCGATCTAATGATCAGACTACTATCCCCCAGATCCCGAAGCAATTGCCTACAAAAGAGCTTGAAAAGTTGATGCCAACAAAATGGATTACCAACTACCAGAAGGTATTCCATGCCCCTCATCGATACTCTTTTCATACAACAACTCCTCCGATTTTGCAGACTCTGAGAGATGGCTCAGTCAGATCTATCAACACCAGACCTAGCGACGACACGTTTGGTCCATCAACATCAGGATCTATCCTGATGATCCAGCCCCTTGAACGGTCAGATCTACCAGATCTATCATCTAGGGCAACAAGTCTTAAGATCCAGCCGGTATTTTCTCATATGGAAGGTAAAGACGGTCCTCCTATTCATTATTTCAAATCCAATGGAGATCTAGTCTATGTAAATCATCATCGTGGACACTTTGTATGGCATGTCGACCCATTTATGTGCGAACCAGACTATGAAATCTGTTTCAACCCAAAGTCAGACACAGATGACGATGATCCAAGATATCAATGGAGAAGGAAGAAGAAACCAAAGCCCAAATCTTGGTGCTTGCCTTCTCGTGACTATCCTCCTCTTAGTGAGGATCCAAATCAAGATGATCCATATGGTCTACTGATGATAGAAAGATCCAGATCAAGGTTGCTAAGGGAGATGCTTAGGTCGTCTAAAACATGCAGATCTACTGAAGGATCTAGCAGATCTATGCCAACAATTCATGTTCAACCTCCTACTCCTTTGCCCTGTATGAAGGCAAGGCCAGAAGAGGATAACTTTCCTCAAGCCCTTATATCAGAGTGTCAGGAATTACTTCATAAGGAACACTTGCATCAAATCCAACTAATGAAGTGCTTAACTGGCAGACACATAATGCAGTAGCACAGAACAAAGTTCTGAGAAGGATTGATTCCAAGCTGGATGAAATTAATCAATAAAATATTGCTACTCATAGAAAAGTCGATTTTGTTTCTGAACAGATACACAAGATGTATAGATCTTACAAAGCCCAGATTCAACACCTTGATGCTGAACTTCGTCAATACATCTCCGCTCAATATTTGGGGCCAAAATTCGACTCTAAAGTTCGAAAGATACAAGAGATACAAAGGACTGTACAAAAAATGGAAACAGACAAGCATGCTTCTCAATCTAGACAGATATATGGCTCATCTTTGTCAGAGTTCTCAACTCTTTAGCCATCATATCCATCTCCTTCGTATCAACGGTATCCAGAAGAAGCTGACTATTCAAAGGTATTCAAATTCAATTACCCTTTGATTAGACAATATGTACATCCTCAGATAACTCATGAGAAATCTCGACGATAAAAAACAACGTCAACATCTGATCGTATGCCTAACCTCGAGTTTTTGAGCAGTCTTCAAAGGTTCCAGAAGCATCATCTTCGTTTACACCTTTTGAGCCATCACCAGAGTGGAGAAAGCCATTAAGGATTCATACGCCTCCTAAATCTCCACCACTAGTTCAACCTTCCACCTCTTCTCTTGGGAAGGATAAAGCTAAACTGCCAGAGTATATAGCTACTCTAACCTCTAAATCTCTTGCAGATAATTCCAGTTCTCAATATGAGAAAACTGATGTAGAAAGCAACACATATGAAGTCTCTGCAACACCACCTAATAACTCATCTGAGTCAAAGTGTTCAGTTGAACAATCTTCTAATCTATCAGAACACATGTCAGAGTCATCATATGAACCAATCTCCTCACCATCGACTGATGAATCAGCTAATTTTGCTGATCTTTTAGAATTATCTAATGTTCTGACGACAATGCCTCAGTATACTGAAGAACCAGAAATTAGTGAAGCAGAATCTGTTGGGACTGAACCCTTTAAACCAGAACTTGCACCTCAAGAAATACCGGTTGTGCAACCTCAGACGACAACCAAGCCTACTTCAGGACCTTAGTTTACATTTGATGATCTACCTCCAAAGAAATGGGAAAGATAGACTTCATGAGTTCGATGCTTGGATTGATCTACAAATGACCAGACCTAATTATCCTCTTCCAGATATTTTTTCTGAATTCACATCCAGATTTATTGGTACTTTGCGAGAATGGTGGCAAAGCGTTAGTGAGTATCAACGTCTTCAGTATATAAAAGTGACAACTACTGGAACACTACTTGACATAATTCACAAAGAATTTATTGGTGACTTCCAGTTGATTGACAAGCAGATCTGTCAGGAATATTTTGCAATGAAATGTTGTTATCTTGATAAGCGTGATATTCAAAAGCATTACAAATGCATGACAGAAAGGTATTATCTCTTGAATGGATGGAATGATGTTAATCTGCGATGCACATTTATCTCATCCCTTCTAGATGAAATACAATCAGAACTGCAAAGGAGCATAGCTTCTCTTCAAAGAGATATGTCAACAATTTCTCTTGGAGAAATCTACCAGCTTTTTATAGCTTCTCTTAACAAGTTATGTGATCAACATACTTTGTTCAAGAACATCCTCAAAGGAGGTCCAGTTTTAAAACTGGCTTGTAAGAAGTCATATCTCCAAATCAAGTGTAAAGATCAGAAGACTTGTAAGTGTCATAGCAGTAAGAAAGCTCATCAATCTCAAGTCTACTATGAAAGGAGAAAGTTCTATAGGAAAAAAGAAGGCAAGAAGTCTTGGCAGCAAAACTTCAAAAAGAAGAACATAAGCAAGAAACGCAGATTTATGAGGTTCTTTAAAAAGTCATCACAGCGACAGAAGCAGAAGTCTCGATGTTTTGTCTGTGGAAGCTTGGAACATTTTGCAAACAACTGTCTTAAGGCAACCAGGAAAGATGCCAAGTTCCTGGAGAAACTTATGCCTATTTATCCTCATAGTCACATTGAGGAATTACTAGAGGAACAATCTAGTGAGGACAGAGATACACAGTTTGCTGTCTCCGTGTCAACAAATGAAGAAGAATCATCACAATCATCTGCCTCTACTAGTGATGATCCGTTATACATGTTACAACAGACATGTATGAAGCTAGATCGTACTCCGGTACAACGACCATATGTCCATATCCAAATCTTTCAGCAAGACATATATGATTGACCCATTAAGGCTATTAGATTTATGGATACAGGTTCTAGTCGTACGATCATGAAGCCCAATATTGTATCAGCAGAAGCATGAACTTCTCATGAAGAGTACTTTACTGCAGCTGATGGAAATTCTTTCAAGATTGGGTCAAGAACAAGAAGCAGAATTAGCATTCGCTTCTTTCCTCAGTGTACAGTTTGGACTAAAGTATTTGGAAGTAATCTACCAGGCTCAGATCTTCTTATTGGAATGGATGTTTACTGTAAAGCCCGACACTTACAGATCCTACCCACAGGCCTCAGGTATTGAAACCTTTTGAGTCCATACACTGATCTGAAAAATATGTTTAAACTTACACAGGTTCCTAACATTACACTGGACTTCGAGATAAACTGTTAAGCTACTGTCCAGAGTCTCATGCACAGTTTACTCATCCAAATCCTTTATGGAAGAACCTAGACTTTTTCATAAGTCTTCCATTTAAAAAGAATGAGGATATCAATCCTACGAAAGCCACACATCCAGGGATGAACCTTAATGACTTGAAGCTTGCACAAGATGAGTGTGCTATGTTATTGCAGTAAGGATTGATCGAGCCCACAAAGTAGGATTGGGCTTGCCAAGCGTTCTATGTCAACAAAAGTTCAAAGCAAAAACGTGGAAAGAAACGTTTAGTGATAGACTACAAGCTTCTGAATGCATTCCTGCAGGATGATAAGTTTCCTTTGCCCAAAATCAGTACACAGGTACTATTTCTCGAGGAAACTGTAATATTTTCAAAATTTGATTTAAAAGCAGGATTTTGGCAATTGGGTATTTACCCTGAAGAACGTTACAAGATTGCATTCTGCATTCTCAATGCTCAGTACCAATGGACTGTGATGCCCTTTAGATTAAAAGTTGCTCCATTACTGTTTCAAAAGTCCATTACAAAAATCTATGAGCCTATCCTCAACAGTGCCTTGATCTACATTGATGACATCTTCCTATTCTCAAAGACCCATGAGGAACAACAGGCCCTTCTTCAAAGATTTTTGGATCTAACCCAATAGTACAGGATAATGCTTTCGGCCTCGAAAAGCACTATTGGTACAATAAAAATAGAATATCTTGGAATTCAATTCAAGGATGGATTCTATCAGCCAGACTCACATATTGCAAAAGAATTATTACAATTTTCTGATGAAAATCTCACTGTTAAATAGATTCAACAGTTCCTTAGAATTGTCAACTACATCCGAGATTTCATACTAAAAGTGACAACCTTCACATCAAGCTTATCTAAGCTCTTACGCAAGAATCCACCAACATGGGGAAATGAACAAACCACAACTGTCAAGCATCTTAAACAAATCTATCAGGATCCTCCACCTCTGAAGATTCTTAAAAATGGACAATGTGTCTTACAAACAGATGCTAGTGACGAACACTGAGGGGCAGTTCTTCTCGAAGAAATCAATGACCAACACCATTATTGTGGACATGCTAATGGATCTTTCAGTCCATCTGAATGTCACTATTATATCTCATATAAGGAGATTCTCGTTGTTAAAAGAGGTATGGAAAAATTCTCTATCCACCTCACTCCTTATCATTTTGTCATTGAAATGGATAATACATCCTTCCCTAAGATTCTCGAACAAGCTGGCAAAAAGATTCCAAATAGTCAACTTTTGCGCTGGCAAGAGTGGTTCTCATCCTATAAATTCAGTGTCAAATATTTAAAAGGTCACCAAAATATCTTTGCCAATTATCTTTCTAGACCTTCAAAGCCACTCTTATTCTTCTCTTCTACTCTAAAACTCCCTATACCTCTATTCTGGCTTATGGAGTTCCTAGGTTTGCCCGATATTGAAAGGAGTTTCCTCCATTGTTTACCAGAACTCCTACCTCTGTGAAAGACTTGTACCCTTTATTTCCATAGAGTCTTTTTAACTATTTGCATCTTGTTTTGGTGAAAGATGATATCATTTTAAGTCCTGGTATCTTTGATTCTTCAACGCCATATAAGATCATATATCACCTTTTTGATGATATTGATGACTATACTCTATGGCATCTTTAGTCTATGACAACATTTTATGCTTGTTCAGTTGCATTCTCTCCACTGCATTTATATAGGTATCTTTTAGATCCTACCGAATCCAGAGCTCTTTTTTGGACATTTCTTGAATGGTTTCAACCTTTAGATAAATGGAGAACTTAAATGTCTAAGCTCTTAACTTGTCATCACTTATGGGATTCCTCTCTATAAGATAAAAAGATGTTTGCTATTTATCTCTTTCATCACCCATACGTGATAAGTTCTTCTGGACAAATGTGCGCATTTAACCACATTCAACACTGGCACACTACAACTTCTTGGTCAGCTGATGAAGCTTCACTATTGGTAGAATTGTACCAACTTCTCGATCAGCTTAATCAAATTCATGATGTGGAATATTCCTCCTTATGCACTTCTTTTGGACATCACTACGATGAGACCTCTCTAATTGAGCCTATAAGTACACCATCTCCTACACAATGGACTTCTGTTGAAGAAAATGTGATCTATATACAAGCGAGTGATTTGAATCATCTTATCTTGAATACTGCTATAAGTCTATCCTGTGATCCAGTCTAAGACTTTGACTCTGTCGCAACACCATGGCCTTCAAATTGGACCCAAACCAATATCAATGATCTTATTGCACAAGTTGATAGAGAAATGGAATTGACGGATGACCTTGATCTCTCTTTAACATTATGAGAGAAGCATAATGATGAAAGATGGGTTCCACACTTCACCTTCAACAACTATTGAAGATTCTATCTTATCATCTTCCTATTCACCTTTTGTAAAGTAGTACTGTTTACTACTATTTGTTTTTGACTTTGTGTAAAAGTAGTTTACTTGGTCAAAGTTAGGTGAATGATTAACTTTACTTTTGTAAAGTAGATTCCTTAGAGATAAGGTTAGGTTTGCTTTTGTTAAAGCTTTAATCATGTTGTCTTTAGGATAGTTTACATTTCTATCCCTAGCTTCGCTTATAAAATCAGGATTTGTTTAGTTTGTAAGATATACTTGAACTCTTATAAAAAATGGAGAAGTTAGTTTTCTCTAAACATCTTTTCTCTTCTTTGAAACTGTTAAACCCTAGTTATCATGTTTACCCCAGTGCCAAAGATTGTAGGATGAGTATGCTCGACACTCGCCTCCTATGAGGATCTTGTGTATCAGAAAGTCTATAACAGTCTGGAAGAACTGTTGCTTCTAAACATATCCACTGCCTTGAGTCAGAAGCATTAACGGGGAATGAAGAGTAAGAGTGTGTGAGTGAAGTAAGAAATCCTAAAAGGCGTGAGCAGTAAGTCCCGTGTAAGCCGAAGGATAGGCGTTGAGGGGTGTAAGACTCTGATAATTGGATACCTACGTTGTGATACACACTTCCAATCCGACTTTGATTAGTCGATGTCTTCAACCAGTATGATGGTTTAGAATAGTGTTAACATTGAGCTACCCATAACTTAAGTTATAGGTAATGTGTTAACATTGCCTAAATGTACCCCCCGCACCAAAAGCCCATTGTCATCTGGACCCTGGGCTACACCCACCCGAGTGGATGCAGGCCCACAGGCAGCCCCGCATTGCGGACACCGTTTGACCCTGTCCCAGGCTGTAACCTGGTGGCTCTGATACCATTAAGCTACCCATAACTTACGATTTGACTTCTATAAATAAAAGATATTCCAATAATTGAATATCTTTATACAAGTATTATTTTTTAAATTTTTTGTGTTTGGTATTTTTTTTCAAGTAAAAACTAAGAATAATTCTTAGGCTCTGTTTGGTTTAGAGGTTAATAATGGGATGGGATGGAACGTAACACACTTTCATCGTTTGTTTGAGGGGTTTCATAATGGAATGGAATGGACTGGGATGGAAGCGGAATGTTTCATGTTACGTTCTATTCCATCCTAAACAGTGAAAATAAGAAACCTTCGATTCAGAGGGTTTAGGATGGAACGTAAACTAATATATACATACTACCTAATATACCCTCAATAATTCTTCTTAATACCAACTCTAACCAAATCATAATATTAATATATTAAATAGAATATAATAATATTTAATATAATAAATTTTATTAAATAATTAATAAT
>JAOTAX010000005.1:5807524-5825243 GCA_025629825.1 Erythroxylum guanchezii
CCGTCTGCTTTTCATTTATCCTCTTTTTGTTTGTCATCAAAATTATTAATCACGTAAAGTCATTTTGACTTAACACTCTGTTCTGACTGAGCCCTAAGGGCCAGTATTTATGTAAGTGATGGACACTCAGTCACAACAATAAGAATGAAAATGAGTCCCATACGTATAACATTATAAGACTGAAAATCATGAATGGTTTGCAGGGTGATATTGAATGACTATGTGACATGCCATGATATGTGAATATCTGAACAATACATGTATGCTTAAAATGAGTATTTATACAAAATGTGATATGTGTATAAGATCCGGTGAATTCATCAATGATGGTTTACTCATTGAGTTCGCAAAACTCAACAAAATTGTAACGTTGTCTTTTCAGGATCGAGAGACGACTCTAATTACTGAGGGATTCTAGTACGGTGTAGATTGTGTTTTGGCAAGTGAAGTCATGGCTCAAAGGTCGGTTAGCTGGGACTCTTGGATGACTTAGATAGATTTGATACATTTCTTCTTTCATGTAGGACTTTTGTATTAGGTCTTTGATAATGTACATAAGGAAAATGTGAAAGACACAATGTAGTCATCGATTTTGTGAAGTGAAATGAGGAAAAAGTTGGTTTAAAACAAAAAAAAACATTGTGATTTTCTTATGATTCTTTATAAGTGAATAATGATATGATGCTATATGAAGTGAATGTAGTGAACGAACGTAGCTCACCCTTAACGTAGGATATATACCGGAATGACGTCCAGGCGTCCCGATGTGTACCCTGTGGTAAGGGGGCGATACATTTAGTTGGTATCAGAGCATGTTTTGGCATCTGTTGGGACATATAGGAATGTTAAGCATGAAATATCTTGAAAAATGCGGATAATGATTGAAGTTATTATTTGTTATAGGTCATCCGCTCTAGGTGATCAGATTAATCAACCAGCTGACCAAAGATCTGTAGGAGCCAGTAGAGAGTTCTCGGGACCTCGGTTTGAGGGGTTGCCTCCTAAGGTTCTCGAGAGAAGGGAGAGGAGGTATGATAGGCCACGGAAGCAAGGAGCTGTTGACTTCTATGGCAGCACAGACCCTGCTGAGGCTGAGGGATGGTTAGAGAGGACAGAGAGAAAATTCGATCAGATGGACTGCGCGCCTGATGAGAGGTTTTACTATCAGTATCATTATTGTAGGGCCCAGTCTATCAATGGTGGAAGACTATCCCAGGCAGTACCACCAGGCCTTTTCAGTTAAAGTGGGAAGACTTTCTGATGACCTTTAGAGATAACTACATGCCCAAGATCTATCTGGATATGAAGATGTAGGAGTTCTTGGAATTGAAGCAGGGTAGGATGTCAGTGGCTGAATATGAGGCCAGGTTTAATGAATATATGGGTTATGCTACAGCTCTGATCCCTACAGAAGAAGACAAGTGTAGGAGGTTTGAGAATGGGCTTAATATGGAGATCAGAACAAGGTTGGCGAGGTTAGATATGGGCACTTTCACTGAGTTGAGAGCTGCCTCAATTGGAATTGAACAGCTGATGAAAGAGAAACAAGCAGAGATTGGGCAAGGCTCCAGAGGAAAGAGGCCTAGTGAGCGTAAGGGCAGTTCTGGCAAGAGCTTCAATAAGCGCCAGAATAAACCATTTAGATCCTCAAGTGGATCCAGGCAGTCAGGATCTAGGCTGAGGGGTAGGATGTCACAAACGGGCAGTGAGAGAGGCTCAGCTCAGAGTCAACTTCCAGTTTGTGAGTATTGTGAGAGAAGGCATGGTGGTGAGTGTCGGAGAATGTCTAGGGCTTGTTTTAAATGTGGCTCCATGGACCACTAGATTAGAGATTGTCCAGCTACTTTGGGGACTCAACTTACCGTCAGTGGGCGATCTGGGAGTAATACAACAGTTCAACAGAGCAAAGGTGGTGGATCTGGACAGAGAGGCCGAGGGAGAGACAGAAGGAGAGTTGGGAGTTCTTTCATGAGGCCTGAGGGTCAGGGAAATTGACCACAGTCCCAAGCCAGGTTTTATGCCATGACTAGGCAGGAGGCCCAAGACTCGCTAGATGTGGTAGCAGGTGCGCTTCTTATTTATGACTTTGAAACATTTGCACTACTAGATCCAGGATCCATACACTCCTTTATCGCATCGCATTTGGCATGTAGATTGCATTGTGATAGGAAGTCACTACAGTATGAGCTAGAGGTGAGTACACCTCTAGGTAGTACTACTGTTATTGGTGAGGTATACAAGGGGTGCGTAATCAGGATTGAGCAAGCATAGTTGGAGGCAGACCTGATAATATTGCAATTGAGGGAGATAGATGTGATTTTAGGCATGGATTGGCTCACTGCCCATAGGTCTATTATGAACTGCTACACCAAGGAGGTAGTACTGGAATCTCCTGGTTAGCCGAGGGCAGTATTCAAAGGAGTTAGTTAGACAGTGCCAGCTAGGATGATATCCTTCATGAGCGCACTAAGGTTGATGTAGGGAGGATGTGAGGCCTACTTGGCCCATATCATTGACACTAAGGTTGAGCAGAGTTTACAGGACATTTCGGTGGTTAGGGAGTTCCTGGATGTATTTCTCGAAGAGCTACCTAGTTTACCACCAGATCAGGAAACGGAGTTCACAATTGATTTAGTTCTAGGTGCTGCTCCTATATCCATTCCTCCATATAAGATGGCACCTGTAGAACTGAAGAAGCTGAAGGGTCAGCTTCAGGAGTTACTGGAAAAGGGTTTCATTAGACCCAATGTTTCACCTTGTGGAACTCCAATACTATTTGTGAAGAAAAAGGATGGGACTTTGAGGTTGTGAATCGATTATAGGCAACTGAATCGGGTGATAGTAAAGAACAAGTATCCATTGCCTAGAATTGATGACTTACTTGATCAGTTGCAGGGAGCTCAGGTCTTTACTAAGCTGGATCTAAGATCAGGGTACTATCAGTTGAAGATAGCAGAGGATGATATCCCTAAGAGTGCATTCAGGAGCAGGTATAGGCACTTCGACTTTCTAGTGATGCCATTTAGGCTGACTAATGCCCCGACAGCCTTTATGGCCCTGATGAATAAGGTGTTTCAGCCTTACCTGGATCGATTTGTGATTATGTTTATTGATAATATTTTGGTGTATTCGAAGAGCATAAAGGAACATACTGAACATCTAAGGGCTATTTTGCAGATCATGAGAGAAAAACAACTATATGCCAAATTCAGTAAGTGTGAATTTTGGCTAGATCAGGTGGTGTTTTTGGGGCATATAGTGACTGGAGACAGCATACAGGTAGATCCAAAGAAGGTAGAGGCAGTGATGAATTGGGAAGCTCCGAGAAACGTGTCAGAGATTCAAAGCTTCCTAGGATTGATCGGATATTACCGGAGATTTGTCAAGGGGTTTTCTCTGATCTCGGTCCTTTTGACAAGAATTCTGAGGATATGGAATGAGGAATATCAGAAGAGCTTTAAGGAGCTGGAACACCGGTTGACTACTACATCATTGTTGACTATTGCATACGAAACTGAAGGATATGTGGTGTATAGTGATGTGTCACAACAAGGATTGCGATGTGTTCTGATGCAGTATGGCAAAGTGATCGCCTATGCATCGAGACAATTAAGGTCTCACGAGATCAATTATCCGGTACATGATTTAGAGTTGGCTGCAGTTGTCTTTGCTCTAAAGATTTAGAGACATTATTTGTATGAAGAGACTTTCTAGATATACATTGATCATAAGAGTCTAAGGTATTTACTGAGTCAGAAGCAGTTAAACTTGAGGCAGAGAAGATGGATTGAGCTACTAAAAGACTATGACTGCACTATTGAGTAACATCCGGGGAAAGCTAATGTGGTGGCAGATGCTTTGAGTAGGAAGTCTAATATTAGTGCAGCTCAAATTCAGTTATCAAGGTTACCCAATTTGATTCACTTGAGAGCTCTGAATGTGGAGTTGAATCTAGAACAAAATAGGGCCTTGATTGCTACTTTAAAGCTGAGACCGATGCTATATGACAGAGTCAAAAGAGTACAGGGCAAAGATCCTAACATAGTGAGGCTTATGGAGAAAGTGAAAGTGAATCCAGATTTTGAGTTTGAATTGAGGGATGAGATATTATGGTTGAGACAGAGGCTGTGTGTGCCTAATGTGGATGATCTGAGGAAGGAAATTCTTGAGGAAGCTCATATGGCTGCCTATGCTATGCATCCTGGTACTACCAAGATGTATAACTCATTGAAGCAACATTTCTGGTAGCTTGAAATGAAGAAGCAAGTGGCGGAGTACGTGTCTAAGTGTATGACTTGCCAGCAAGTTAAGGCTGAGCACCAGGCTCCAGTAGAAAAGTTACATTCGTTGCCCATTTCGGAGTGAAAATGGGAATGGATCACTATGGACTTTATCATGGGATTGCCTAAGACTCCTAGGCAGCATGATGCTATTTGGGTCATAGTGGACTGGTTGACTAAGTTGGCCCACTTTTTACTAGTGAGAGAGAATAACTCACTTGATCAGTTGGCCCGAAAATATGTGAATGAGGTGGTGAAACTACATAGGTTCCAGTGTCCATAGTATTGAATAGGGATCCCAGATTTACTTCAAGGTTTTGGAAGAGTTTGCAGTCTGCTTTGGGGACTAAGTTGAACTTCGTTACAACATTTCATCCTCAGACAGATGGACAGAGTGAGAGGACAATCAAGACTGTTGAGGATATGCTTAGAGCTTGTGTATTAGAGTTCAGAGGAGCTTGGGATCAATATATGGCATTGATAGAGTTTGCCTACAAAAACCATTACCATAGTAGTATCGGAATGGCACCATATGAGGCATTGTATGGTAGAAAATGTCAGTCGCCATTGTATTGGTATGAAGAGGGCTTGAGAATGGTAGAAGGCCAAGAGTTGATACAGGACACAGTGGATAAAGTGAAGTTGATCCGAAGCCAAATTAAAGCGGCTCATGATAGACAAAAGAGTTATGTGGATCAACACCGGAGGGATATGGAGTATAGTGTAGGAGATGGAGTATTCTTGAGAGTGTCACCCTAAAGAGGAGTTTTGAGATTCGGTAAAAGGGACAAATTGAGCCCTAGGTAGATTGGTCCTTATGAGATCATTGAAAAGGTTGGACAACCTTTGCCCTATAAGTTGGCTTTACCTAATGAGATGTCTCAAGTGCATAATGTGTTTCATGTGAGTATGCTCCGAAGATATCGATCGGATTCGACACATGTGATACCGACTCAGGAGATTGAGGTCGCTAGTAACTTAAGCTATGTTGAGGAGCCGATCAAGATTGTGGGATCACGGATCAAGCAGTTGAGGAACAGGGTTATTCCATCGGTAAAAGTTCTTTGGAGGAACCACTCAACTAAAGAAGCAACATGGGAGACAGAGGAGCATATGAGGAGACAATATCCCCACTTGTTTGAGCAAACAGGTAAGAATTTCGAGGACGAAATTTCTTTAAGGAGGGGAGAGTTGTAACATCCCATTACTTATAGAAGGGTTAGAATGGTAAATGTGAGTGATTAATGAGAGTTAGAGATGCATTTCCATGTTCATACATAAAGGCTGTGTTTGGTTACTGTCCCCATGGGTGGGGACAGATGATGGAGACACAAAAGTCCTGTACTCCATAGTGTTTGCTTGCTGTCCCCACCTATTTTTGTCCCGTCTCCGGAGCACAGGGACAGAAATTTTGTGTATCTCCCATGATTGTGGTACAGTTTTCTTGTCCTAGGGACGGAAACAAAACACAAAAGGAAATTACTACTTTACCCTCCCATTCTAACGCATGGGATTATTATTATTGTTGTTATTATATAATAATAATAATAATAATAATAATTTTTATTGTTATTTTTTATTATTATAAAATTTAAACTTCTTCTTCTTCTTCTTCTTCTTCTTATTATTATTATTATTATTATTATTCTTATTCTTGTTGTTGTTGTTGTTGTTGTTGTTGTTGTTGTTGTTGTTGTTATTATTATTATTATTATTATTTTATTATTATAAAATTTAAACTTCTTCTTCTTCTTATTATTATTGTTATTGTTATTATTATTATTAATTTTGTATAATAAAATTAATAATAATAATTATTATTATATATTATTATTATTATTATTAATTATTGTTATAAATTATTATTATTGTTATTATTATTGTTATAAATTTTAAACTTATTATTATTATTATTAATTATTGTTATAAATTATTATTATTGTTATTATTATTATTATAAATTTTAAACTTATTATTATTATTATTATTATTAATTATTGTTATTATTATTATTAATTATTGTTATAAATTTTCTTATTTATTATTATTATTATTATTATACAAAATTAAATTTCTTATTATTGATATAATAAAAAAAATTACAAGTACACTTCAAATAAATATTGATACAATTATAAAATAATCAATGAATTACATATTTCTACTCATATTATACTGTAGGGGCAATTTCGTCATTTACGCTGTTTTTTTGTTCTGTCCACTGCAATCAAACACATTTATGTCCTTGGGATGGAGACAATTTTTTTGTTCTATCCACCATAACCAAACACCTCACTATCTCCAATTTTTGTTCTGTTCCGTCTCCAAATTTTCGTCTCGTTTCGTCTCTGCTCCCTAGAGACAGCAACCAAACACAGCGAAAATGCTATACACTTATACATAGTTGTTGCACATGAAAATAATTGTACATGCATTCATGAATAATTCCGGGTATAATTGGATTGAGTTGTGATCTTTGGGAGTTCGCGAATTTAAATTTTTGTTAATACTGGATATTCTATTGATTGGTAAGAATATGGTACTTGTGAATTTTGGTGAATTTAGGAATAAATTTTGGAAATTTTAGAAAATAGGAAAAAGAAATAAAAAAAAGCTTTGAAGATAATTGGATTGTAAAGATGAAAGTTAAGGGAGTTAGTTTCAAAAGAAACTAAGTTAGAGCTTAGGTAGTGGGAAGGTGACAAGTGTCACTAGGCTTTTGTACTCTTGCTAGAAATAGGTTACTATTCTTTGAGAGTTGACAGGTTAAGTCATGTCTAAGTCCCTTTTTTATTATCATCTTTTTTTCAAACTTTCTTTTGAAACACAGAGTTTTCCATCAAATACCTTCTAAGAGACTTCTATGCTTTTCCCTTTCCTTCACCAAACCCACTTTGCCATTTGTATCCTCTACCCTAAGAAAGACTAGAAGCTGGTCATTGTATTCAGTGGAGTACGTAAAACGTGAGGAGTTTAGGGTTTGAAGATTTTGGAGTTTTCAGCAGGTAAGTGGTGAAGAAATCCTTTAAAGATGGGGATTTATGAAATAAAGTTGATAAGTTACTATCATTTGCATGAGGAATGGCATTTAAGTTTTTGTTCATAAATACTGTGTTGTTGGGGATGAAAAATCTGGTTATAGTGTTAATTTAGTGTTTTGACAGATTATGAGCATTGGGTGTTGTAAAATATTGAAAGGTTGAAAATTTGGAAAATGTCCACTGAGTGTGCTCCAGTCTATTAGCTATAACTTTTTCTCTAGTTATCCAAATGAGATGATTCTTGATTGGGATTAAAATAGAAACGTATGACTACATTTCTTATGAAGACAACAAATTTCAATTCTGTCTCTAAAAATCTCAAAACTTGTCATGAAGTTAAGAATTTGGTGTAGTATGTTGGTGTATGATTGGGAAATTCATCTTTGGACTTTAGGGGCAAATTTGGGATTGATATAAAGAGATTTTAGCCAAGGTACCTTTAGGATAGTTGTAGATCCTTCTTTTATCTTTCCAACGGTATATAGTATGGAAATTTTGGACATCGAAGTCAAAAGTTATGATCCTTATAAGTGGAGACGTTTTGGGGAAAAAATAAGACGGAAGAAATGAGATTATAGAAAATGAGACAGCAAAAAATGAGACGGAAGAAAATGAGACAGAAGAAATGGGACAGAAAAAAATGAGACGGAAGAAATGAGATGATAGAAAATGAGACGGAAGAAAATCAGACGGAAGAAATGAGAAGGAAGAAAATGAGACAAAAGAAATGAGACGGAAGAAAATGAGACGGAAGAAATGAGACAGAAGAAATGAGACGGAAGAAAATGAGACGGAGGAAATGAGATGGAAGACAATGAGACGGAAGAAAATAGGACGGAAGAAATGAGATGGAAGAAAATGAGACGGAAGAAAATAAGATGGAAGAAATGAGACGGAAGAAAATGAGACGGAAGGAAATGAGACGATAGAACTGAGACGATAGAAATGAGACGATAGAACTGATACGAAAGGAAAGTGAGACGATGCAAAAGTGATACAATACAGAAGCCAAACGATAGAATTGGCCTTCGAATCTTCATGAAAGTTTTAGATCTCGAAGTCCTCTTTCCAATAGTCCAAAAATGAAGTCATTTCGACACTTGTAGTGAGAGTTATGGTAACTGCGCCAAGGCATGTACAATATGAGTAAGGACATGAACATGTTGGATTCTTTTGGCCATAACTTCTTCTCTAGACATCTAAATGGTCTGATTCTTGAACCATTAGATTAGTAAGACATTGATCTACATCTCCACCAAGAATTATAGCTATCTGAAATGAATAGGGAAAGATTGAGTGAAAAGAGTGGGACGGGTATAGTGAGTGTGGTCTTAAGGGATATGAACTAGTGTTAACCCACTGAACTTACTTCAGTATTTTGATTTTTAGAGCTCTACTGATCCAATTGAGATTGATTTAGTAACAGATAGTACCCAGGATTATCATGAACATGCAGTGTGCATAATTCATGCCATACATATGCATTATTGAATACTTATGATTGTGCAACTTGTGATATTGTGTATATTATTTGTTATAGAGGAGCAACTGGAACGTCAACCTCCAGACGTTGCCGAATCTTCCAGGTATTAGCTTCGGGAGCGACTTGTGAGTCAATCTAGATGTTTTCCCAGGATTGATCTGTTCTGAATGGTCTTGTTTTGTTTAAACTTCCATATTATTGAAATGTTGTGATCTGATTCTGAATTTCGTATTAGAAGTGTTTTGATCCATTGTGACATTCTGTCTGTATGTGATATGACTTGATTAGTATGTGATGCATTTTATAAAATGCATGCTCAGATAAAGGTCATGTGACTTGAGTAGCCAGTTTGAAGCGCTTCCACGTAGAGCTTTGCTCCGTGATCTCTGACTCTACACGTCGAGCTTTGCTCCATGGATTCTGTTCTGACTGAGCCCTAAGGGCCAGTATTTGTGTAAGTGATGGACACTCAGTCACAACAATAAGAATGAAAATGAGTCCCGTGCATATAACATTATAAGACTGAAAATCATGAATGGTTTGCAAGGTGATATTGAATGACTATGTGACATGCCATGATATGTGAGTATCTGAACAATACATGTATGCTTAAAATGAGTATTTATGCAAAATGTGATATGTGTATAAGATCCGGTGAATTCATCAATGATGGTTCACTCATTGAGTTCGCAAATCTCATCAAAATTACAATGTTGTCTTTTCAGGACCGAGAGACGACTCTAATTACTGAGGGACTCTACTGCCGTGTAGATTGTGTTTTGGTAAGTGAAGTCATGGCTCAAAGGTCGGTTAGTTGGGACTCTTGGATGGCTTAGATAGATCTAATACATTTCCTCTTTCATGTAGGACTTTTGTATTTGGTCTTTGATGATGTACATAGGGAAAATGTGAAAGACACAATGTAGTCATCGATTTTGTGAACTGAAATGAAGAAAAAGTTGGATTAAAACAAAAAAAATATATTGTGATTTTCTTATGATTCTTTATAAGTGAATAATGATATGATGCCATATGAAGAGAATGTAGTGAACGAACGTAGCTCACCCTTAACGTAGGATATGTACCGGAATGACCTCCGGGCATCTCAGTGTGTACCCTGCGATAAGGGGGCGCTACACTAACAGTTTCTAAAGATTTCAAAACACCCATACTGTATACTTGTCTTTCAAGCACAAGTGGTCGAAGTCCTTTAGTTAAAGGATTGACTAACATTTCGTCAATCTTTAAATGCTCCAAACGTTAATGTCACCTTTTCGTATCAACTCCTTTATAGTCAAGTATTTGACCTCCAAATGCTAAGACTCTGTGATATTCTTTGTTATTACTAAACAATATAGCAACAAGATTATCATAGTATAACTGAATGGCAAATCAGCCACAGACATCTCAAAAATCAAGTTTCTGAGCTAAACCGCCTATGTAGCAACCCCAAAGTATGCACTCTGCATAGATAGTCAAGGAAGTCACCCATGTCTATTTGACACTCTTCCACAACATTGTACCATCTGCAAATATAAAAATGTAACCTTAAGTGGACTTTTGATCATCTATACACATAACTAAAATTTAAATATGAATTTCCTACGAGGTTTAGACTGTTGACTTTTCTATATGTCAATGTATAATCCTTAGTTCCCTTTAAGTATCTCAACACTCGCTTGACTGCATTCTAATAATCTATACCTAGGTTAACCAGATATTGACCAAAAAGTTTAACAATAAATGTAATGTCCTTCCTAGTACATACTCGAGCATATATCAGGCTATCAACCATACTAGAATATGGAACATTCTTCATATCCTCTCTTTTTACTTTATTCTTTGGACCCTATGTCAAAGATAATCTCTCACTATAAGAGATAAGTGCTACAACAGGTTTACTGTTAACCATGTTAAACCTTTGTAGCATATACTCAATGTATGCACTCTGTGAGAGGCCTATTGAGTGTTGAGATTTATCCTGATAAATCTGCATATGTAGGATAAAAGATGTTTCACCAAGGTCTTTCATATTGACATACTTGGCCAAAAGTTGCTTAACCTTATGCAATATGTTCAAGCTATTCAATGTGAGCAATATATCAACCACATATGATAATAGTAAGATAACTTTGCTCCCCCTGACCTTGTGATATAAGCATCTTTTAACTTTATTTTTTACGTAGCCAAAAAAGGTCACAATCCCATCAAATGTATAGTATCACTTTTGGGAGGTTTGATGTAAACCACATATTAATTTACTTAATGTGTAAACCATTTCAGTTCCATCTAGATCCTAGAATCTTTCAGGTTGTTCCATATAGACCTCTTCTTAAAGCTCTTTATTCAGAAGAGTGATTTTGCCAACTATCTGATGTAACTTTATATCATCATAAGCTACAATTGCCATAATCACTCAAAATGTATCCTACGAGGATACGAGAGAAAATGTAACATTAAAGTTAACCTTTCTCCCTGAGTGAACCATCAGGTAACTGAGCGAGCTCATAAACCACTGAACTTTATCCCGAAATCCTATAAGTCTTTAAACTAATTTAAAACTAATGGGTTTGCAATTATGCTACAAATCATCTAGCTCGTAAACCTTACTATGCTTCATAGATTGCATCTTATTGTTCATTACATCCCACCATAAATCCGCAATAGGTCTAGAAATAGCTTCTGTAAAAGTAATTGGATCCGTATCATGTTTAACATCATAGTCTTGTTCACCAAATAGACTATGTATCCAGATAGGATAGCAAGTCATCTCACTCTAGAGGATCTACGTAACTACATTAGATTTTGTACTCCAGGAACCTCTACCTGAACAGGTATAGGTTCCTATGCCTGCAAGGGCATGGTACTCAGACCTTAATCCACTTGACCTGACTGTATGAGTGGCGGAAACGAAAAGATTATAGTACCCGTCCTGCTATCTCCTGCAGGGTCAAAGGGCCCACCATCATTATAGACATCAGATTTTAGAACATTAATTATTTGTGATGCCATTATTCTGGTCCCTCCTTTCTTTACAGTAAAATCTGTAGCATTAAAGTGGTCGAAATATCTGACTAAATAATAATGAGTGGAATGAGCATGCAATTTGTCTTTATAAGGATTATATTATTACTACCTCAGTGGGGCAGCTCCATACATGAATGTGTGCAAGGTTGAGTTTTCACACTTCTAGATAATCAAGTAGATTAGTCATGTTCTGCATTGACTTCTTTATATCATTTAGGGTGCAGTTATGCCTTTCAACATCATACCATTTTGCTCAGGACTACCCGACATAGTGAACTTAGTCACTATTCCAATAGATTCCATATATTTGGCAAATAGACCTATTCATGTCCTAAAAACACCATATTTGCCATGATACTCTCCTCCATAGTTATATCTGACATTTTGGATGGATTTTCCCAATTGATTCTCAACGTTCAGTTTTTAAGCAAGAACACATAAACTGTAATGAGAATAATTATCAACAAATGTCAGAATACCTTTAGAATTACTCAATGCAATTGTATAAAGTCTACCGATATCTGTATATATCAAACCCAACAAGCCAGAAACACAAGTTGACCTCTTTATCCTTATTTCAGTCAACTTACCCTTGCAATAGTCAACACAAGTTTCCAAATCATCATAATCTAAAATTGAGAGAATGCTTTCCTTAATCAATCTCTCAACCCTAGCTTTGGAAATGTGGCTTAAACTTTTATGCCACGCCATATATGACTTATCATTCATTAGGGTTCTTCTTTTCATGACTTATTTAGCAAGATACGAAGAAGCATATATCTAATTCGGGGTAAGACACATTCTATAAAAACCATAGGACAAGAAAGTTGTACCATTATGGTTTGTATTAAACAACAACTATACAACATAAGTTTTAAATACCAAACGTTAACCTTCTTTGTCCAAAATTGATATAAAGATAATATATAAAATGTGTCCTATAAAACCAAAATGAACCTTGCAGCAAGGTTCGGTACATACATCCCCTATAGATATTACATCTGCTTCTTCATTGCTGTCACCCATCAATTTCTCCCTCCCCTTAGTTAACTTTATCCTATATATGAACCCTTGCATTGTGGAAGAACTTTGATTAGATGCTCCACTATCCAATCACCAAGAACTTAATGCGACCTTCACAAAATTAGATTCATCAATTGATAAGCAAAGGAGTTATCTGATGGTCTCAGTCTTTCCTTTTAGGCCTTATACTCTTGGCTTCTTTATGTCAGTAGGACCTTTACCAGCATTAGATTGACCAGCATTAGCATGTGGAGAAAATTTAGACTTTCTACCTTTGTTCTTGGTAGGCTACATCTTTGCCTTCCCTTGAGTTGTTTAGAGGGCTGTAGGAGTAGCAAGCTTGAGTTTATCCTCCTCAGCAACACAATGGGCAATCAAAGCATTAAAGTCCCATTCCTCATCTAGCAAGTAATATGTCATCACTAGATTACTAAACTCTGGAGGGAGAGTGTTCAGAGTATGGTAAACTATGAAGACATTAGGAAGAGGAATGTTTAACATATTCAGTCTACTGTGAAGACGGATCATTCTTGATATGTACTCCATTACTCCCCCTTCGCCTGTATACCTCATGGAGAATAATTCTTTCATTAAGGACTTATATCAACATTATATGAGATCATGTACCTTTGAGAGACATTATTACGAAATTCCTTCCCTATGTCTATGTCCGAAAGTCCACTAAGCAAATGATCAGGTATGAATCTCTTCATGGTCATCAAACATAATCTATTAGACTGATCCCAGGTTGCGTAAGC
The DNA here is from genome assembly GCA_025629825.1 of Erythroxylum guanchezii. NCBI lineage: Eukaryota > Viridiplantae > Streptophyta > Magnoliopsida > Malpighiales > Erythroxylaceae > Erythroxylum > Erythroxylum guanchezii. The sequence continues at coordinate 5,821,137 of JAOTAX010000005.1, forward strand.
TGCTTTATGAGCTGTCAAGCTTGTGAATGTAGGTAGAGATAATCTACTTGTATGTATGGTTGTATCAATTTCAGCTATCTCCATATTATTCAATACATCCTCTGTCCACTGCTTCATATTGAAACCGAGCAGGGTTTCAATGATGACTCTGATTTTGTTAATAGGAAAGGTGACTTCAAAATGACAATTCAAATATCAACACAAATGCAGGATAACAACGATACTCAAAGCCATTAAATAACATCTGTACCGAGAATCCGATCACATATATTATGAAACGCCTTTGGGTTGAATACATAATATATGTAATTAGTCCTCCGCATAAAAGCGATCAGAGTACAAAGCATCAACTCTCATGACACTACCACCTTTGGGCGAATAGATCACTTGAACAATAACTTTCCTTCATCTAATGTCTTTATGTTCATCTCAAAATATTATGTAAGGCCAACACTTTTGGGTCGAATAACAAACTTAAGACCATAGATATCCCCCAACATGCAAGCAGAACAATTCAAAATATTGACTTAAAAGGCCACTTTGGTGACTAAAACCTCATCAGCTCTCAAAAAGCCCACAAACACAAGGGACACATCTTTATGTTATCATCACATTCTTTACGGGCATATGGTATGTGACAATGTGATATCAATAAATGCAAAACTCAAATATATAGTCTCATTGTCACACACTCGTGTTGAAGACATTCTCTGAAAACTTTATTTGAGACTTTTGTAGCTAAAATATCTCATTAAAGCAACTATCGTGCGTCATCAACCACTTAACCAACTACCTAAGACACGAGAACCTAATTTATCTCCCTTACGACAAGTTCGTTGCACAAAAATTCTCTAAAAAATGGCTTTAGAATGTCTTAATACCTTTTTCGAGTGACTATCATGTGATCTTGAACACTAAACATGAGACTCGAGACACGAAAACTTGAAGTACCTCCCTCATATGATGTTCGAACCATGAAAATTTACTCAAAATCATCTTTTGAATGCTTTAATTCCTTTTCTGGAGTTAAACTCTAATTTATTACTAATGTAATAAATCTAGAAAATAGAAAATTTCACTTTATAAATTTCTCGGGCTAAAAAATTGGCCCAAACCACCCTGAGTCACCCTTATAAAAAATCTGAAAGTTTTGGTTTTTTGCTTCAAATTTTTGTACGACTGAAATAAAAAAGACATCAACCACGCGGTCGTCCGAGGGGCGCGTGTTGGACAATGACTAGAGTCAGATGCGGGGCGGATGCGTCTGGAGCGTGTCGCGCACACGTAGATGCACCCATCGACACTGGCGCATGTGACACACGTGCTAGACACGCATTCGGTTAGTTTTGTGCCACGTGTTACACACGCCAGACGCTTCGCCAGCCTGTGCCACATGCACCTGACTGTGATTCATACACTGGTTGGAAAGCGTGACTTCCAACAAGTTTCGGGCCATTTTTTGCTCTCTTGAGCTCATTTTCACCCCTTTTTCAAGGTTAAATATATATATACCACTTTCATGCAATAATAAGCAAGAAAAAACTAAAAAATAGAACTTTATGCTTCAAAAATTTTATAGAGAAAAATTGAGAAATCTTTGTTTTTAACCACCCGATCATGTTACCGCTCTGATACCACGTGTAACACATAATGAGATTAAGGTTACGTATCTCGGATTGAATGTGAAAAAGAAATAAATGAAAAAAATGTAGAAAATACCTGATTTCAGTTCCATAAATTCAATCGAGCTTTTTAAGGCCATAACAAGCCCGAATCTACCGCTGCCTTCACAAGAACTACTCATCGGGACGTGATAAAGCCTTTCCATATTTTCTCAAAACGTAAACTTTCTTAACGCGTTAGAGAATCCTTCTGCTTACGAATGACATGAACAACTGTAGGAGACTTTAACCTTTATATATAGCATCCACTTTGGGCCTCCTTGTTATAGGCCCGATATAAGTTCGGTCTACACTGATTGAGATCCATTTTCTACCTGGCTTTGACCCATTGACTTAGATTATTTATTGGACTACTTTATTATCTTTATCCAGATTAAATTACTTAACTTAATCAATAAGTTATTAAAAAACTGAAAAATACAATTAAATATTGTCCAACTTTATAGAAAGTGTAAAAAATATCTAACATTTCCGACATTTCAGCTCCTCCTCCACCTTACGAAACTCATTGATCAAACTCCCATATAAGTAAAAAAGCCATCGTGGTCACATTTCACTGAGACAGCCCACCATTTATGTGTTTGAAGCCCTCATCGAAATACCTAACACCACGAAAGTCAGCAAAACCTAGTATGTTGAACTTGAAGACTCGGGAAAAGCAACAACGTCTCGTAACTATATGTAAATTGAGCAATTATTTTTCAAGAAATTCCTAATTTTGAATTTGTTGGATTTCGGGGTTATCGATATATGTAAGGTTTACATGTTCGAGTTCATACTTAAAGATGGTATTTGATACAAAGGTCACCTTTAGGACTCGAACTTTCACCGAAGTCTATTGCCAACACCCTTTGCACGACAGTCTCACTTAGGTCTACTTAAGTAAGACTCAACCCTCAATGACCCTCGAAGTGTTTACCTCGTACACACTCGAAGAAATAATACTTATGAAAGCAATAAGAACAAAGGCAATAAGGAAACATAGAGATACGGTTAAAAACCAACTTTATATACTTTCCCTCAAAAGAATACAAAGAATGCTCTCTTTGATTGAATTCCAAGAGCAAAGCTCAAATGAGCTATATCTAGGCATTTACAGATGACTAAGAGTTCTAATAGAATTCTATTAACTAAGATCACAATCTTATCCTATCTTATCCTATAGGATTAAGTTACATCACATTTAAAAGATTACCCTATCTAGGAATGATTATCCATATCCACGAAGATCTCTTCTATCTTCAGATGATCCTTCCCCGTGATCTTTATCTTTTCAAACTGATGTTCATCTAGTGATCTTATCTGCTACATCATCCAAGATCTCCCTACGATCTCTATCCGCTAATGATATAGTGTGATATCGCCGAAGCCTACTAGCACACTGGCCTGATCCAATGCTTCCCACAACAAGTCCGTTAGTCGAAGTCCGTTCATCCGAGCGTGGCTAAGTCTTTTGTCCGTCAAGTCCTAACCTGGTTCGAGTTAATCTCCACAAGGTCCGAGACTCTACCAAAATTTGTACCAAGTCGGATCCCACTCGCCTACTTTTGCCTTAGTGTTTTCACCACAGCCTATCCGCACATAGGTCCATCAATGCACATCCATAGATAAGTCCATCTTCCATGATCAAGCTCACTCATGGTGTAATGGATCTCTTCGCTTCATGACTAAGTACAAGTCACAAACTCAGTTAGCATAAAACCTCGCACAGTTTGCATACCTTCGACCTACCTCGCCGAAGTCAAATGCTTAAGCGCCTCGTTGCGCTCGTATACTTTCGTGCATCCTCGCGGGGTCTTACATGCCTTTGCGCCTTCTTGCGCACTCTCGGGTCTCGCATGACTTAGTTTGTCAACTCCGCGCGACATCGTATCCGAATCTTACATCTCGTCAAAGATTTTCGCCAATGCGCGCCTACGCATGCCCACGCGTATCGAATCTCGCCTACTCTCGAGATCTTCGCCGATATTTCCCGCATCCCTCGCCTATTTCGCAAGTTCCTTGGGCTTTACTTGCCAACTCGCAAGACTTTGCCTTGTTCCCTCATCAACATGCCTTCCTCGTGCCGACTTACGTGCCAAGTATTGGCCAAGGCTCACCAACACTCGCACAATCCCGCAGTCTGGACTTAGGGATCTAACAGTATCCATGTTAGGGTTTCTGAGTTTAAGAAAGTTATTCTTTCTTCGATTTTAGACGAGGTAAATGATAATAATTTAATGATTCTTGGATAGGATAAAACCGGAGCGTTGTTCTCTGGAGCACCCATGACAAAGAATGGAGAAACATACCTCAGCAGCGGGTTTAAACAAGTATAATATCACACATATATATATAGATAAATATATACAGTTGCATTCTATTTTCATAATCAGCATCATGATACGAATAACTATTGTTTCTATTTTTTAATCAAAATAATTGA